>JAOEHX010018108.1:65943-76195 GCA_025448015.1 Bolborhynchus lineola | reverse complement strand
CTGTGTTATATATAAATATTTAGTGTCAAAGAATATGGGCTAAATTAAGAGTAAATAAAAAACATGAGACTGCCTATCCAAAACATTCTGTTGACCTCTCTTGTTTACAAAGGAAAAATCAAAAATGTCATGATCTTTGCACGTATACATGCAAAGTTAGAAATTCCAAGGCAGTGTATATTGTTATTTCTCTGACTGAGGGACAAGAAAGTAGCTGCTTCTTTCATACACTCTTATTAATCTCAAAATAAAACACGAGATAATGCAAAACAATCCAAATAACATACAGCAGTTGATATTCTGTATGTATAACTCAGAAGCCGGATTTTATTTCTGTAAGTTTAACTAAAAAGGCTTTCTACAGTTTCGTGTTAAAGAAAAATAACCAGTTCACTTAGAATGTTATGAAGCTACAGTACTGATTCCTCTACACATTAGACACCAGCTTCCCCTTCCACTACGTTTCACTAAATTGAAATATGTTTTTTTTTGCTGCATTGCTTTAAAAGCCTCTAAAGAGTTTCTGCATATATCCAGACTCATATATGGATGTATATGGCTATGTGTTCAAATGCAATAATATAATTATGCACAATACTGCCACTTTCACCAGATGTTTGCTTTTGTAGCCAGATTTCAAAGTGCTTCATGTTCAATTTGGATTCAGATAAAATAGAATTTGTAAACTTGGGGGAGGTTTATTTTAAATGTCGACATCCCTTTATTTGATTCCTTGGGAGAGCCAAGAAATTAATTTGCAGGAGGGGAAAAAAGCTGATAATGAATTAATTTTGAATGTATGCTCTGAAGATCAGATTTAACAAATAGAATGTTAATATTAAATATATTTGGAAGCTAAGGAAAGCAGAAACAATGGAGCACAGGAAACTTCACAAGGATCTTATATATAGATCTTTAAATTAATAATATCTTATGAACCACCAGGAGTACTCATTTAAATGGTGGGTATATGCTTTCAGATGGCCATAGATCTAAAATGGTGCAAGTGGCTGTTTATTCATTTAGAAACTTACATCATTGCAGTGATTCATCTGGAAGAAAGGAGGCCAGGGCATAAGGAAACCATTCTGCCTTCTTGGGCTAACTAAACATCTCCCTTCTTCCCCCCTTTCTTCATTACTTTGACAAGCATGGATAAGAGCAGTGATTTAAGGTCAGAAGCACACAGGCACACCCCAAACCCATGGCAAGCGACTGTGCCTTCATGTGCTGCCAGCCAGCCACTTGTCCCCTCTGTCACTCCTTACCCAAATCACTGCCTGCCTCCATATATGACAGTGCAGACAGGGAACCCTGCAAGGCTCCCAGCAGAGCATCCATCACCCCATCTCACCTGCAAACACATTTCAGACCTTGGCCAGAATCCCTCTTGCAGTCTTTGGGGAAAGGCCCAAATAGGTACCAGACAGGGGGCTTGCAGCAGCTTGTTTTCCATTGATCTAAAGTTTACAGCAGAATAGTCACCTTCAGCTCCTTGCAGTCTCACGGGCCTTTCTCACACTGAACAACTTCCCGTCATGCTCCATCTTATGGTTTTTAGCTTTTATCCAGATTTCTTTTATTTCATGTGCTCATTAGGCAATGCTTTTAAGTTGGACATCTGTATACAGGAGCTGAAGAGCTCATTTATAGAGACAATAAAGCTGGGTGGTAGCACAGAATGATCATTGCTTTTCCATCAGGCTGTGAAGCAAAACCAAGTAAGTGACATCTGTTTCAGCCTCAAATTTAGTCATAACAGAAAAAGCCTAGAAGGTGACTAGGTGTTCCTGGTTTGAAATCCTGTATTTACTAGAGCTGAATTTCCCCACTAATGAAAGCTCACCACCTCCTCCCCAGCCATTCATACATGTTAGTTCCACATACGGCTCTGCATTTTATTCTGAGACTACTTCGCGTGGTTGTCTTTCCTTGTCTTATTGTGTAACTTATATTCCTTGCAAGATTTAAAATACAACAAATACAGCAAAAAAGGCTGAAATAATTACTATTTAAACCATGCAGGCTCATATCAGAACACTAGGGAAGGCACAGGATGCAAGACGGGCTGTGCTTTAAATTCCTTTTTCTTCCTAACTACACATTCAGCCAAAATCCAAATGTGCTTTGCACCAAGACACAACCATGATAATATGAAAGCAAGACAGACAAATATTTGAATTTGCAGAAACTCCTGAACCACCAGCGTATCTGTAAATACACAGTTGTGTGTTACAACTAAATAGATGAAAGAACGTAAAAATGCAGATCGAACTATTTCCTGTGAAAATATATGCGTTTCTAAACTTAAAAAAAATCACTAAACTTGAACATCCAACTTTTTCTTTTTATTTTTTTTTAATTATTATTTTCTTAATTTAAATCTATTCTTTTAATCCCAGAGTTTTTCACCCTCAAACCCAGGGAGAGATGCAAGAACATAAAAAGAAAAAATAATACAAGAAATTGAGATGAGCATTTAAATACAGTAATTTGCAAAGTACACATTCACTTGGATGAATGGCAGAGGAAAAGTCAGCAATTTGTTAGAATTTCAACTATTACATACAATATACTTGAGAACTTTGTTTTCAGTGTAGCCTTCATCATCTCTCAGGAGGTGTTGTACACTGTCTTTACCAAAGTGAAAAGACAAACAACCTGTGCAACATTCTACCACTCCTTTATCACCACTAGGGACTTACTCATCCAGAACTTCCTTGGCACTCCCAGTTCATGATACAGCACAATGTCGCTTCACCTATGGATCAGACATTGCTCATTCGGACATTGCTCACCTATCACACAGAGCAATGTGATAGCACAACACTGGGAGAAAAATACGCATTCCTTCTGCACTACTGATGGGGAACAAAGATTGACAGTGATCAACAGAATTGCCCAGCCTCTGAGCAGAAGTGGTAAGAAAGCCATCAGCTCCCAGCTCTCTCTAGTTATCTTGCACTAATGATCTGGTGCTTTTGGAGAACAGAGAGGAAATTTGATAGATGAGCTTCAATAGATGAACGACTTGGAGCAAAAAGAGATAAAACAACAGAAGAGACGGAGAAAATCACAACTTCACTTTGGATTCATTGGTTTTGTTGTTGGCTTTTTCCCTACTTCATAACACATTTGGTCAACACTGACTTTTGGATGCAAACAGTTGTATCCCGTCCATGTGCACAGCACTCAGCAAACGTATTAGCACAGCATCAAGTGATGGATTATCTCTTTGTGCGCTAGGGAAGGATTTTTCACTTTGGGCCTCTCATTCACAACCTGCTGCTGATGTTACGAAATACTGTATTTGTTTTCACATTCTGAAAGTCAGGAATTTTGAGTTCTGTCACAGAGATTTTATTTTTTATTGCACTAAAGTTTCACTAGCAGCACTGCTGAAGTAAGTCAGACTCTCCTTCATGGTATCCAGTGAAAGCACAAGAGGAAATAAGAATATAAAGAAATACAAGTTATATTATCAAAACATAAGAAACAGCTTTCTTACTATTAGGGTGATTAAACACTAGAAGAGGTTGCCCAGAAAGGTTGTGCAGCCTCTGTCCTTGGACAGAGACCTAAGTAATCTGCTCTGGTAGACCCTGCTTTGACCAGAAAGGTTGGACTAGATGCCCTCCAGAGGTACCCTCTAACCTCCGTTGTTCTGTGATTCCATGAAAATTGTGAATTTTACACACTACCCAGGACAAATAACACATACGATTTTTATTTTATATTGTGCTCTGTTTGGGTACGATTCCTGTAAACTATTTCATCATCACATGACAACCTGCCAGCAGTGAGTTTCTATTACAAAGAAACTGATGTATGTAAATTTGGGGGTTTAAATTTTCATTAATCTATCTCTTATAACATTTTCTGCATTAAAACACTGTTTTGTCACCTGTGGATAACACACTCTCATTCTCCCTTCCTCTCAGTCTACATGAAATCACATCTGAAATGACAAAAATTGTGACTGTCTCACTGAGAAAGGCCCTGCTTCAATACACTTGGATAAGAAATATTCATGGCTACTGAATCCTTCAGAACTTTTGTTTAAAATACTGCATTTTTATTTTGAAAGCAGAAAGCTGCATTCATTATGTGGGAGTGTTTAAAACCTACCATGAAAAAGTTGCCAGGCTCTTTGCATTTACCATGTACTTTTCCTTAGCTGATTGTGCTGTATTACAGCACTTGAACAACATTGTTCGTCTGGTACGTGCTACCCCCCTTCTGCAGGAATACAAACCAGAGGTTCCCAAGAAACATTAGCAACACTTCAGTCTCTTGTTCCCAGAATGATGCTCAGTCTTTTAGTCCAGTCTTCTCTCATCAATTTAATTGATTTACACCGTGCAATTCAGACTCCCTGGCTGTAAAATGACACTAATGCACTGAGTTATAATACAGGGCTCTACAATCCTCTGAATTATAATTTATTGAAATACCATGCCATGGTGACAGTGACAAAGCAAACTTCACAAAGCTGTGTTTAAATAGACTCAAGTCTAAATTAAACTAATTTTCACTTTAAATCTGAATTTGACACTGACACACCATTATTGTTGAAGCTTTTCATATAATGCACTCATACTTTTCTCCTATCTAGACATATTTCATTACAGAAGTATTTTTCATTCTGTTTACAAAAAGGATTAGAAAACATTGCATCTTTCACATAAATATAAAAACCTACAATCCAGCAATCTGAAAATTTGTGCTCATCAGCCTCTGCCCATAGGAACAGCAAAATACCTGCAAGAGATTTATGCTTCACAGGTAAGGGATTTGACACTAGATGATACTTAGGTCACTCCCATGCAGTTTCAAATTATTCCTCTGCAGTTTACAGAGCCTAAAAAGACTAGGTTTGCAAGTAGGAAGAAAGCATATCCTAAGAATAGTTATTCCTACAAGGCATGGCTATTTTCAACCTGAAAATACATATATGGTTGAACCTATTTAAGAACAAACAAGCAAAAAACATGGCTGCTGACTAAATGGAAAAGGCAAAAGGAGAAGGGGAAAAAAAATTAAAAATGATGTGGCAAGTACACTCAACTACATGTTTGCTGTTGCTGATCCACCCAGCAGAGCACACTGCATGCCATTTGCTTTGCTCCAGGTGCGTGAATCCAGCAGTGAGAGGCAAAGAAGCCCATGCACAATCTTTTTTCCCTTTCATTGCTCTCTTTTGAGCTCTCGTTCTTACTGTACATTGTCACTTTGTTCTGCTGTACCAATGCTGTTATCTCTGATGCAACAATATATGAATCAAATTCAGAGAAGTCACACTGGAAAGCTTTTTATAAACCGGTTAGCCATGGCATATCCCAGTATTAAGCAAGGCAGGTGAACTAGATAAGCTTTTTGTCTTTCAGAGAAGCAGGATCAAAGCACATAACTAATTTGTAATGATATAGAATTCACCACCACAAATGGAGATACAATTTTTTTTAAAAAAAACACACTGAAAATATATGGGATATCTAATTTACAGCTATTACAAGATGCAACATATCTGAGTGGTTGTCTTTATATTCTTCCAATACAGTAACACAAACATCTAAGGAAAAAGAAAGGCAATTTTCATTAATGCAGCTCACACCTATTAAGGGCAGCTAGTTATGCCAATAGGATTTGGTACTTTCATTAAAAATGTGACTCAAATTAAGACTATCAAAAAAAATATTTTACTGCAGTGGGAAAAAAGTGCACATGACATGCTTCAGTTGCATACAATCTGTTCAGCTGCACAGTACAACACAATTCAAACAAAATTACAGCTTGCAAATCGGGTATTACTGCAGGCCTTTGAGAAGGTATTTTTACTATGAGATTTCTCTTTGTTTCATTAGAATGGCTTAAGGAAGCAAGAGAGGATTAAGTCAAGCCATGAGTCACCAGGTAATACAGATATATCTCTCATGCACACAGAAGAATTCGGAAGTCATTTTAATATTCAGTCTAAGAAAAATGCCACTAAGTGAATTTACCTACAAAAGCTGCTGATAATCACAAGCAAATTTGGTGAATATTTGCACAGATGAGGAGACCTAATCACTTGGTTGAGATCACTCATGGAAAGGATACAGAAGGATGAGGTCAGGAGTCACTAAGCTGAATACAATTAACAACACTACGATAACTTCTAAATAATCAATAATAAGTACTTTGGGACACAGAATATCTGGTTTCAAGTTACTCTTACAAGTTAGTAACACAGAAACCAGAAATGATCAAGATTTCAATTCTAAGGAAACAGTGTATTGTGATATCCTGACAGTAGATATGACATCTCTTTATGATGAGATGATATGAAGATGGATGAGAGATCACATCCAGCTTAGTGCAAGGGTTTCATATCAAAACATCCTACTTACTTACTGTAACAGAAATGCATCTCAAGCTCAACACACTTTCAAATCCTAGCAAGGCTTACTCAGGCCTCTTCAGACCAAACTCTGTCCTTCTCTGGTCATTCTCTTCTTTTCCTCATGTCCTGCTTCATCTACCATAATAACTATAGGTATCACTACAGTTTTTCTACAGGATCCTTCAAACATCCCACATTTTTCCCCCTCCCCAGTGCCCTTTTCCCTTTCTGTTTGCCCAGAAGTACTGGCATATGTCCTGGCTCCTCGCAGCCTTTGGTGCATGGCAGCACTCCCACCCCTTCATTTCATCTCAAGTTGGGCATCTGCCCATTTTCCTGCCATTCCAAATTCTTCTTACCCAAAATGAAACAAATACCAATAAGGAGTCTTCTCTCACTTGCCCCCAAGAAATAAATCCCTTCTGCCACATATATGCATCTTCCATTTTCTAATTCCTCCAAAAACTGGAAAGGGTTTCTACCTGTCAATTATTTCTCTTTAGAGGTGACGGGCTGAAAGTAATGTCACTTCTTAGAGTCAGTAGGTGGATGAAGCTTTTGGCAACACTCCCAGAAAACCTTTTCTTGTTTCTGCAAGATACTGCTGGGGCAAAGTTGCTAATCTACAACTGTGCTGAAAATCTCAGCCCAAGAACATATGTTCTTGTGCTGTCAAGAAAGAGAACTGCAGTGAAAACATTACATAGTGCCAACCGCCCACAAAGATATATGGGTGCTGAAGCCCAATGCACTGAGCAGAAAATTAAGATTGTTCTCATTCTTTTGCTTGAAACGTCTGTGTCATCTACAATCAACGAAACAGTCTGGAACAAAGCACAGCCATTTCCTTTTGCTATCCGAGTAGCTAAAGAAAACAACCTAACATAAGAAAAGTAGTGAGGACTTGTTACAGTCCAAATAACCAAAAAACATTTATAAAAATGCAGTATTAATACTTTGATAAATGATTGCTGACAGATACTTCAAAAATACATGTTTTAGAATAATACTACAAATGAAATTGCTGTTAATATTTGGAAAGGAAAGGAGAATTCTTAAAATCCATTCCTAAAAGAATAGGATTCCCTATAAAATCTTGATTTACATGAGGAAATCAAGATGCTGAAAACTTGAAAAAACAGCCTAGCACAAATAAACTTGAGATTAATTCATATGTTGCACAAGCAATTATTATTTAATTCTAGTTATCTATTAAAAAGAGTGCACTAAGTGATCTCCTCTATTTAAAGGAATGATGTATAGAGTATGCAAAAATGGTAAAAGAAATTATCAGTATCTATAGTACTAACTAACCTGTACTGAGTCTTTTCCAACTCTGATTTAATGTTCTCTTGTGCCTTGCCTCCCATCATTACATGAGATCACATGCATTCCCTTCTAGTCTGGTCACCATGTTCCAGAAGACATGAAATATTTTCATGAAAATCAAGAGTAAGTACATGCTGAACAGCTAATGATGCTAAAAGACTAGCATGAAAGATTTGCTGCTGTTCAGTTCTCTCCAATTTCTCCTAACTTCAGGCACTCAGAGAAATCTGATTATGCTATGTATGGCCCTTCATATCTATGCTTGTAGAGTAATGAAGTGCAGTCTCATTAGGATTTCAGAAAAATTAACTGAAAATATTATACTTCAAATGGATTAGATTATCATTTTTAGTCTCCAAATTAGAATACTATGAAAGATATTTTTCAAAACAACATGCACTTCTGTGCCACATCACTACAAGTAACAGAAAATATGCCATTATCTACCTGAAATCCTGATAAGCAGAGACCTAAGAATACCATGTTAAACTGACACCTCTGTAAGAATGTGGATCTCAGTGCCTAGAAGTACTGGGCTTTTATAGATGTTTTTGAAATTACCAAAAGACCACTGAAGATAGCTGAGTTCATTAGCAGCATGTAAAAACTTCTTTATTTGGGGTGTGAGTCCTGGATGAAGAGTTTTAGTCTGTGTTAATACCTGTCCTGGGTTCCACGCAGAATTGACAGCATTAAAGAAAAAAAACTAAATAGCTATAATAAACTGCATATTTTCCAAAAGGAATTTGTGCTACGCAGTCAGAATGGAAACCAAAAGTGCAACTTTCTTCAAAAATTACTCATTTCTATTGGAACATAAATATATGTTTTTCCTTTTAAGTCTGTCACAAGTTACCATCACAATTATGGGCAATGTCAGGGGCTGTACAAAAGAGAATGTTTCTTCCATTTTCTTAAATAGTGCACAGAGAAGAGAGCTTCTTGCTGGCTTCTCGAGCTAATAATATAATTCACTGAAATCGTATTTTAAAAACAAAGGAAAAAAAAGACTCACTTTACATTTCACTGTTTTAGTTTTAAGAATGTTATCAAGAAGAGAGAGCATTGGCAATTTTGTATTACTCGACTAATCCCTCAGAAAGTAAATACTGGCAATGCTGTCAGAAAGACAGACCAGACCAGCTGGCACGCAAATTATTCATTGACATTAGGACTTCCATGAAGATCAGAAAAATTATTATAGGCATGCCCTTTTTGCATTCAAAGAAAATGTGTGACAGCATTTAGGCCCTGCTTTGCAGAATAATGAGCAATCAGAGCTTCAACTACAGTTAATGGCAAAAATCATATTTTGGAGCCCCTGCTGTGGGCATCACTGAGAGTTTCCAAAGGGCAGGATACATACACAACTAAAAACACTCCTCAGATAATGATGGAGTTTGGTGGACAAGGTCAGAAAACACAAGTTTAAACCAAGAGCAGGTGAGAGAAAAATAAGATAACAATTCAAGATTCATGCATATTTGTCATTTATTGAATAAAGAGTGAGAAAGAAATATACCTTTCTTTCATGAGCACTGGGTACGCCAGGAGTGTTCTGCTTGAGAAAGCCTGCTGTTGTGGACCACCTTGTAGGGTTTTTCCGCGAAGGCTCTTCTGAAGAAAAATTTGTGTCACTTACAGAGGTTGAGAGGCCAATCAGTGCAGGGTCACTACTACGTCGGACATGAAGAGGCATATCTGAGGAACAAAACAGACAGTAAATAAATGCTGACTAGATTTAAAATGTTTATCACATAGGAAAAATATTTTTTCAAGCTCTGAATGGGTGGTTTTGACCAAATGTGGTTTCACAGAGTAAGGATTTACTGAACTCAGCATAGCTCCTCAAGGACAAGGTCTGTTTCCTCAAAACCACAGCCTTGCTGCTTGACCACACAAAGAGAAAATGAGGGCAAAACCTTATCTCTTTGAACCTAGCACATTCATTGGCTTTCCAAGTATAAACACAGCCTTGCTACTATCTGTGGGTTGCGTAAAATTAAAAACCAGCATAAGTTTGAACTAGGAGGTTAATGTGACTTACGGGTATTTTAAACAGCAAGTAGCCAAAGGCCTAAATTCAACAACCTGGTAACAAAGAACTGGACTAGGATGACTGCCCATGGCAGAGGAGTTGGAACTAGAGGATCTTATGGTCCTTTCCAACCCTAACTATTTTATGATTCTCTGATTCTATGACCTGTCCACCACTGCACCACCACAGCTGCAGCACAGTCACTGCAAGTACAACATACAGCAAGAAGCTGCCTCCCTGCAGCAAAAGGCAGCCTCCTCACCTTCTAAAGTATACTGTCCATTTCTTCCTCAGAATTTACAGAACAGTTATCTATTCTGTATTCTTACTTTGCCTTTTCCTGACAGCTGAGACAAGATGTGCGCTGATTTACCCTGATTCCCTTAGCCTTCCAGCTGGCATGACTGTCAGGACAAAAATATTTCATTGGTAATAAACGATGCAGTGGGCAGGTAGACCGATTGGAAAGAGACAGGGTGGGGTTTTTTTAATATATATGTAGA
>JAOEHX010018108.1:46080-60400 GCA_025448015.1 Bolborhynchus lineola | reverse complement strand
TAGCTAGCATTTCTCTGTTTGAAAATATGCTTATGCTTTAAAACATCAACTTCTAAAATTAGTATTTCAACATTCAGAGCACTCTGTTTAATAACTAGACTGCCTTCCGTCTTACAGGGAAAAAAAAAATCATTAACTTCACACAATTCCAGATATTTATAATTATTTCATGTACAAACCCAACTGTTTTCAGTTATTCTTCCAGCTACTAATTTTCAAACAACAGCTTATGTACTTTCTCATAGACATATTTCCAATATTATCAAATACTGTTCTCTGCTTTCTTATTTCTTTAGCTTTAAACCAGCACATTTATAAGCATTCCCACATTAAAATCATGAGAAAGCAAAATTATTCTCTTTTCCTCATATCACTGTCTCATGGCAGCCACATCAGGAGCACGGAGGAGGCTGTACCACTGCACTAAGAATGCACGTGTTCTAGCAGATGAATGAGGCAGGTCATGCAACTTTTAGATTCTGCCTCCAGAATTTGACAGGTGCGCATATGTCCATAACCATAACATAAATGTACAGCAAACACACCTGTCTATGTAAAATGTACAAACAAAAACCCACTGCATGCTAGCATATGTTTAAGAAATACATGATACTGAATTAGCATGCCTATAATTAAAAACTCATAGAAAAGATCATCTCCGGAAGAATGGATGACAGTGAAAAAAAAAAAAAAAAACAACCCAGCCACCAAAAAAGTCATATTACAAAGAAAGAGAAAAAAGTCCTTCCTTAGCTTCTTAGGATCATTTTCGGTCTCTTCTAATAGAATCTAAGTTTTCCATTTTCCCAACCATGACTGCTCAATGACTTTGAAATTCAGAAATAAGAAAACATCTACCTGCCACAGTTACATTTTAATAATGAGATACTGTTAAATCCTGATCTTGAAAGGCCTTTAAAATAACAATCTTTCTTCTCTTTCTCAAATACCCTTTCTTCTTATTTTTGAATACTGAGATCCAGGAGGAAAACGATGATTGCACCTTGAAACTCAATTTAGATGCTGACTTTTAAAGCTAATTAGAGAAAAAGCTTTAAAATCAAAATTAAAATTTAATTACCTGCACCCTTTTTGTCTTTCTTTGAGCTTTTTTCTAAAATGCAAATACCTTTGTATGCCAAAAGAAAAGACAAAAATGTCAGATGTTACAAATGTTCTACTCATCTCTGTCAAAAAATTATGTTCCAGTATGTTTTAATGAGCTGCAGTCTCAGGTTTTTGGAATACATTCATGGATTTCCTAAAACCTGCTGGTTTATTTCTTTACCTGTTTTCATACTACTGCTACAAACATAGGAAAGATGCACTTCTAAGTCCCCCAGATGTTGTCTTTTTTGCAAAATTTGTTCCTTACTTCTTCAAACAGTTGTTCTTCAACAGTAGAAGCTTCCTCAACTTACTGCTGCTGTAGTTTTTCTGCATGCATCAAAGATCATGCTTTCTTAATAAGACTCATTGATATTTAGTTATAATGAAGAGATTGTATTTTGCATCTTCATTTACAAGCCATTTTCAGTGCTGGCAAATGTTTGCACTGACAGCAACGAATTCTTAGCTGCTTTGAGTTGATAATGCTTCACTGATACAAGACACAGGCAGGAAGCTGGCAGATATTTTTCTTCCCAAATCTTTGAAAAATCCCCTAAAACTGAATGGTAAAATTGCTTCTGTAGTGAGCATACCGCAGTGATGTGAAAACTGTATATTGTTTAAGGTCTAAATGGTTTGGGTAAGTTCAGAAATACTCACTTCAAGGAGGAAGCCTGCAACTTTTGACTGGACAGAAGGGAAGATACACAGATGCAACGACAGGATTTAGATTGCAACTTGTAGAGCTCAGTTGGAAAGAAGCAGGAATGATATAATGTGTATAATACACGTTACAGTTCTTTCATAGGAGAGTATTAGCCAGACAAAACCTGCTCTGGTTGCAATGTCATGACCCCTCTCCGGTCCCCAAGCCACCAGTGTGCCTTTCTATGGGAAGGAAAAAGGGTAGACAGCAGTGACATTTCTCCACAGCACCAGAAATAATCTGGTTCAGAACTTCTTGTCAGTCTATATCCATTTCTGACTGACACCAGAATAAACTTTCTTTCAACATCTGTTGCCAACACAGCCTCGTACATCACTACATCGCCTCACACATGAGGTGGGAATTCCTATGTGGATTACATCTAGATGCCAAAGAGTTAAATATGCTTAATTGTAATTTGGCAGGTATGCATGCAACTAGCGAGGGATTTGTTGTTACACAAGTCCTTGCAAAACTGGTACGGGAATCTCTCATCTTCCCTACTCTTATAAAATCCTAATGCTGCATCTACTGGCTCATTAATTACTGCACTAATCGACTTTTCAAAGAGAAAATAGTTTGCACTGCCCAGAGGGCTGCAGAGCTTCCATTCTGCCCACCGGCATTGACTCTGTGGAGGAATACCTACCCACTGGCCATTTCCTAGGCAAATGGCAAGGAAATTAAAACTCTATGACATGTGACATGTCTGCTGGGTCATAGAAGAGGAAAAAAAAACCCTTCTACATTCTACATTAGTAAAGACATCACAATAGGATGAAAGACGGTGTGTACACAGAGTATGGTAAATAATGGGTAGCAGCAGGGATGCTACTAGCATCTTAACAATGTGAACAGTGAACAAGTTATGTATGATGACTGCTTACCTCATTTATATTTGAAACACTGAGGGAAGAGGTATATATTTGCCAGCCATTAGATGAATACTCCACCTCTGAAAGTGTTTGGCTGTTAATCTGGCATGTCTCCATGGCTCTGTGGAGAACCTCCTCACCAGTGAGCAAGCACTGGGCACCTCGCCACTGCTGCCCAAAGCTGAGGCAAGCACAGCCAGATCCAGCCTTGCTCCACTGCAGAGAAATACAGGAATTGTCAAAAACCCAGCTGGGGCTTTTCCTGAGATATAAAAATGGTTGCTTACATCCAGGTCACAGGCCACTGCCAGGATGAAGAAAGCAATAATTTTGGGTCATCCACACCTGGAGATCGATCTAAATCTGTGTTGACCAAAATCCACACAGCTTTATTACAGAAATTATTTCAACAGATTTTTAACTGAAGCATAATAGTTATAACAGCCAACAAAACTTGATTACACCACCACCTCTGGAGGCATTCAAGGACAGGCTGGATGTGGATCTTGGCAACCAGATCTAGTTGAAATGTCCCTGCTCATTGCAGAGGGGCTGGACTACATGAGCTTTGAAGGTCCCAAACTATTATTTGATTCTATGATTTAGAGTTTGGGGGAGGAGGGGTTTCTCAGAAATCATATGTGCATGCATTTTCATAGCTATATGCAGCAAACCCGAACTGAAAAAGAACGTGTGGGAAGAAACAGCCTCTGTGCACGGCACTAAGTTTAAGACACAGCAAAATAAAAAAATGTAAGTAACATCTCCAAGATGTTAATAAGACAGACTGAACATAGTCCTGAACAACTATTAAGAAATACTAACAGCTTCTGCAATTTTAATGGCACTTGTTTCCATGACAGAAGCATTTACTAGAATTATTAGAAACATGTTGATACATTCAGGAAACACACTCTCATTTAAAAGTGCTATCAAATCTCTGCAATTTAATGTTTCACGGAGCTTGTATCTGCCACTGATGATCAAGAAGAGTTAAAGATCCCAAGCAGAATTGGGAAAAGGCCATGTCATGCCACCCCATGTGCTCAAATAGACAATTTTTAGAAGTCTTTTCTGCACACAGGGACTAATATAGCTCAAAGGCAAAGCAGAGAGCATAAAGATCTTAAGAATATTATTTTCTGTCATTCACGTACAAGTATCAAGCTGAATCCCCACAGAAAAAAACAAGCATTTGCGTGTTTAAATAATGAGATGAAATGCGACCAACCTTCCTCATCCACAGGCAGTGCACGGCAGCAGGACTGCCATGCCCATGACATGGAAGGGCAGACAGTGCAACTCTCTGAAGAAGACGCGATGCTCTGCATGACCTTTCATTGGAGGTAGGTCAGAGAATGGTCTGGGAAGCTGCTGAGTTTGGGGACTACACAAACCTATCAACACCCAAACAAGCTCTTTCCAATTACATGAGTGGGAATAAGAAGTTCCAGCTATCAGCACATGCTGAAATTATCTCATTAACTCTCAAGGTTAAAGATCATTTTCTGCAGAAAACTCCAGTGTTCCCAGCAGCCAAATAGAGAGGAAGACAATTTAGACTACTTAGTCTTAAGTTGTTCAGATAATGCCCACAATGGGACAACTAAACAGAACATCTGCTGTTCTCCAAGGGATGACAGACCAACAGACATTTTGAATAATTCTTCTTTACTAGAAACAGATTATAATACTAAACTGCACTCCCTACTTTTTTTAAAACCATGCCTAATGAGCAGTGGGAGACTAGCTGCTGCTTGAAACGTGCAAAAGTTCAGCTTTCCAGTCTATCTTACATGCACTTTACAAAGTCCCTTACAACAACAGGAGCTTGAATTATTCTCTTCTGAAAATGCAGAAAAATTCTAAACCTTGGAAAAACTTAAGCTATATCTCTTCATTTATTTTGTTTTCTCCCATCTTCCCCTCATCCCTCTCTATCCTTCCTTTTACAACCCTGGAAACACGCAGTTGCGCTGCATGCTTAACTGCATACCTCTCACTCCTTTTTTTAATTTCATATTGCCAAGGCAGAAGAGAGTAAAAAATTATTCCTAAAAGTTCAAAACTAAGAATAAGCAAATAGAAAGAGCCCCAGCTGAAGTTCAAAAAAAAAGAATTATCTCACAACATGAAAGACAGTTCATGAAATTTTGGATCAATGACTTTTCATGCCTGCAGTTGCCAATTTTCATTAGAATTTGTGATTGGTTCTAGCCCAAAGATGACGATCATCTTTCTTAGTGGAGAAACAGCTTTAGCCAGAACTAACAGAAGATATTTACTGCAATACTATGGTATATACTCCATGCCAGAATTTGTCAGGTTCCCAGCAGCTAACTTTTCCAAGCTGTCCCCACACAACAAGCCTCCCTCCTTGTCTCATCCTAGAATGTGCTACAGCAATTTCAAATACGTGCACACAGAAAGGGAACAGGAGAAATTTTAGTTTACAGAAATTATTAATATATTAAAGAAATATAAAATATACTATTAAAGAGTTTTCATTCTGTTTCATTCTTCAAAGGAGATCAATAAGGCATTTATTTTTCTGCAGCCCAAAATGTACTGAAACACTGAAGTGAGAAAAGGAGGGGACAGCCATCATATATTACTCGGTCCTCTCCCATTAACATGAATAATTGGAGGCTGTTGCTTGAACATGAGAAATCCCAACATGGTCAAAGGAAATCAATAGCCCTGGACAGGTTGTGCAGAAAATGCCCTGAAAGCAGCCAGTTGGATAAGAGTAGTATGCAAAACCCCTCAGACAGACTGCATTTTCCACAGAGCAAAAGAAAAATGCTATTACAGCTGATCTAGCAAATGAATGCCTCCTTCTGCACCTGAATCCAGTTAAATTCCTTGTGCTACTACCTTAGTTTCTCTAAGGTGTCCCTGTAGAAAGATAACAAGTTGTCAAAACCTCTGCAGAGGACAGACAGAAGAGAAACTGGGGAAGCAAAGGAAATTTAGTTCTTCTAGTCCATATAAGGCCATGGCCAGGTCTACTTGCATGTGCATTGATGGACAAAGTACTGACTTCCCCAAGTGCCACACACCCAGGCACAGCCCCTGCAGCATCAAGGCTCAACAACCTCAGTCAATGAGAAAATATATCCAGGAGCAAACCAGGAAGATGGAAGCGTCACTATCCATCCCACTGTCAACCTGGAGATGAAAGGAGTGACCTTGCTGGATGGGTGCCCAAGCTGCACTTTGATGCCACAGTCAGGATCTAAAGGACAGCTGTAAGATCACTGCAGGACTAATCCTCAGCATCCATAGGCTTTCCCTACCCACCTTGTAGCTGCAAGTCTGTAAGATGCTGCTGCTACAACCAAAACTGAAATTCACTGTAATCATATTTTTTAACTTGAGTTCTCCACAAAGGCTCTGTAAAATGCAACTCAGATATTTTCACTCCTCAAAAGGAAGAAAGCTATCTTGCGTAACCACTAAAAGAGCCACAGCAGAAGGGAGCCATCTCCTGTACTGATGAACTTAATTCTTTAACCCACCAAAGAGCAATGGATTTTAGAGAATAAGTCTTAGTACCACCATTTTTATCCTACATTAGAATTTAGAAAGCTCTTTGGTATTAAGACCTCCTATATTGATTTTTCAATCCATTCATCCTTAGGAGGTTTGTTCCCAGCACCTGGACATTCACAGAGTAAACATGGGAAGATGTACAAACAGTTGTGGGTAGAACATCCATAGGCTTTCTGTAGAAGTCTGTAGAAGTTGTCTGTGCATCAAACAATGTGCTTCCAGCAGGAAACTGCCTCTGTTTTTCAAAGTGTTAAGTTCAAAACCTGAAAGTTAACTCTAAGAAAGTGTTCGTACACGTTTCGCCAAACTACACTATTTTTACATTAACAGTGCTTCTGACTTAACCTACTGTTTAATAAAAGTAACCATCTTGAATTTCATGTAAAATGAGAAAGCAGAAAAATAGCTCTTCATTGTTTCGTTAGCTATGTTTATGCAGTCTCTGAAGGCAGAGTATATTAACAACTAGATGAGAGCTAGCCTATTTAATATTTCATGTCAGATGCCAAAAAAACCTACTGCATTAAATAATATCTAAGTTACTTACTACTCATCACTACCAATAAAAAGGCTATTTAAAAGCGAACACTCATGCAGAGGTTTTTAAAGGTCACCCCAGAACAAAGGTAAATTTGTATGCATACAGACACACATTACTTTCAGTTGGGATCTTGTCTTTACAGAAACAAAATCATCTTCCGTATCACCCACATAAACACTAAAAATATTTCCTGAATGTTTCTGAAACTAAATAGTTTCCTGGGAACAAGTTCATTACTTTGTGTTTCTTCTCTGGAATTTTTAAAACCATTTCAAAAGTTATTAATTCACAACAAAGTTCACTTTTGTGTTTCAAAAGAGATTTGGATTTATGCCTTTTTAAAGCATTTGAACATACTTCCAAAGGATGTTTATCACTCTTTGACTCAAGTTCAAATTTAGAAGCAGAGATAGCTTACCCGTTGGTCAAGCAGCACATATGCGAAAAGCAAACCTCTCAATAAGTTTTACAAGGGAGCAAAGGCTAAGCATATGTGGGAAATCAAGTCTGAGTCTCTCTGTCTCCTCTTCTCCACAACAGCACATTTCTAAGAGAGGGGCTCTTCATCATGCAAAAGAGGGCAAAGGGAAAGGCTGCTCGTGGAGGAAAGACTCTTGGACACAGGTATTACAAAACACATTGGGGCTGGACCCTCTGAGGACAGGTTGGATAGCTCCATGCTCAGCATCAAGCACACCTCACTAACCTCCCCAGTCAGAATACAACCATCACTGTACTTTTGTGTGATTACTAATGTAAGGCAGATTAAAACAAACCAAATAGGTATATTCAGGGCTTTTTTGAGATTTCCAAAACTGTTTGTATAAAGCAAGACTGCTCTCATGTTCCTTAGAAGCAGCTGGGTTATCTCAAATACGACTGCTGGACTAAAAACATCAATCAAGTGTAATAATTTCTGGTGTTTCTGCACAGGTGGAGAGAAAAGCAGTTAAACATCTTTGAGACATTTGCTGCTCCTCTTTAGCAGCAGCACCTCTGCAGGGCTGGGAAGCAGTTACACTGAAAGGAGCAGCAGACCAAATCACCTTAGCCCACACTCATTCAGATTCATGCTCCTCACTCCTAGCTGGCAAAAGCACAAGCAGTGGGGTGTTGGCCCCCTTCACTTGCTAACTCCAGAAGACAGGGAGATATAGAGATCAAGAGAGAGATGACCATGCTCAGCACACCCATAACAGACAAGAAGGTGCATATTGAATCCTGCTGTCACCGACACCCCCAGGAAACAGTCCCTCCCAACACTCCTTTCTGACCACAAAAGGTTTGCAGCTCTTGTCCCTTCACACACTTTGTGCTTTAGGAAGTCCTGTGATGTAGGACCAGAGGAAACAGAAAGCCACCTTCTCAGTAACTGGCACTTCCCAGCCCCATTCCTGAGGGGTTTTAATAGTTTCATTTTACAGGAGAAGAAAAGTGGAAGACCTGGACATCATATGCTATGAATTACATTCTTGTGGGACTCAACTGGAGATGATTAAAGAGATATAAGCTTAATCCACAAAAATATAAAATTAAGTTCTTTAACAAAATATCCTTTTGCAGATGTTGTTATCAAGAAAAAACAACCTCCCTGCATGCAAACTGGAGGATAAGTCTTTGCATGAATAAAACAAACATAAAAAATTCTTGGATTGAAATTCACTCAGCAGCATGAGGCTGAAAAAATTTTCCCGAATCCGTGATTTACTATATGGCAGTTTGCTTGTCTAGTCTTTCCAAAGAGAGATCTAACATTAGTGTGAGGACAGCAAGAGGGAAAATTGCTGCCTAAGTGGCAGGTTTGTTATTGTTTGACAATTCTAAAGAGTTCATTAGAAACTTCTAAAAGGAGCATCTCTAATTCCCTGAAATTACTGATAATCGGCCAAGTGAATGCAGAACAATTATGACGAAAATTGAATGCTTCCAAATGCCAATTTGCTGTATATCCTGAATTAATATTGAATAAGCATTTTTAGTTTCTCGTTGTAAAAGCAAAGGAAAAAAAACCTAAGCCCACAGGCATTAATGGCTTTCCTCACAGAATTTTATATCACCACCATTTTTGCATTTTGTAATCGTACTTTCCATTTATGTGGTGACTTACAGCTTTAACCTATTTTTCTTCAAAAAAAGAAAAACCATGTGTAAGGTAAACTGCCTTCTGCATTGCAGGTTCAACAATAAGCAGGCATGCCACAGCAGCATGAAGCCCCCTAATACAGCCAGATATATAAGCTGTTTTTTCCTAAGTCATACCAGACTTGATGTCATTGTTGCAAAATACAGACTCAGGAATTTTTTGTGGCACAGCTTATGACCTGAGGTATGGTAAAGGGGAGAAACACGCTGGGGAAAAAAGGACACAAGACGTCCATTTTTTAGCTGAGCCAAAACACAATTTCTGTTTAACGTGCCAAGAAAGTATACAAAGTTAATGCAGAATTTTTACACAGGCCCAGTTTTCTGGGTAGCAGCTCAGTCACCAGACAGACCGGCAGGAGAACTGGACAAGCCCAAGCCACGGTGATGGAACCAGATGCTGTCCATCCTCATTAGTCCACACTAAGGAGGAGGTGAATCAAAAAACAAATGCAAAAAACCTTTCAAGTGGATGTTCTCCTTTTTCTCAAAAAAACACACTCTCCATCTACAAACAAAACAGAGAATGGATGAATGAGAAACCAGGGTGCTGGAGGATTTGTGGGAGAAAAGGGATTACAGCAGTATAGCTAGGGAAAGGCTGTGGCTACAGGATGGGAAGGCAACAGAACCAGCTGGAATTAACGCGGTAAATAGGGAGAAAAAGTGCAGCTGGAAAAATTGCACCAGAAAAGAAAATGTTAAGAAAACAAATACGGAAGAATGTTAAATGATAAAAGTACAAGTCCAAGTATGAGAATAATCATTCGTTACACATGCTGCAGCACTACAGAGACTCCAAACAAGACTCATAACTCAAATTCTGAAGACACCCTGTGATCATCCTGTCAAACACCTATATAAGCCCAGGTACACTGTGCAATAATGTCTGCATTTAGTCTTTTAACTTCTGTTGGAAATACAGAAAAATATTGACTTTAATTTCAAGACTTCGGGAGACAGAGAATCCATCAAAGCCTCAGGACTGTCATTTTTAAAGCTCTGCAATTCAGTGAGTGTCTTCTAAGTCGGAGACATCCACAGTTTGTGTTTCAGGAAAGGCAATTCAAAATGTCATCATGCACTTATACAAATCTAAAATTACACACAATACCATTTTTCATTTTGTGATTAACACTTGAGAAATAACAAAAGTGTAATCATGTGGGATTATCCTTCCTTTTCATGTCTTTAACATTTTTCTTTGCACTTTCTGACATGGACCAGGTCTCAGATTCTACAGACAGTTTTGCAAAAAGAGGGGGGAAAAAAAAAAGAAAAGAGGAGAAAATGGAGAGCAGCAGAAACATACTCACTCCTTTCCCGTAATCATGCATCATTTACATGGCTCCTATGGTAATTATTTATATGGCAAAATTATATCAAGTAAATGGTTATGGATTTGTAGTTGCCCCCAGCAAGGTAAGCATTCCCTGCCACTAACTCCTTTCTTCTCCCATTCCCACTGCCCCTTCTTTTCTGATCCGTGCTTCTTTGTTTTTCAGTTCTTCATGCCTTCTCCTTTCCTCTCTCCTTCTGTTTCTGATCACAGGCTGATGATATGAAGTGGATGTCTGTTTTCTAAAATTCCCATGAGACACCAAGTTAGCCCAGCTGCACTGGGTCCTCTATCTGGACTTCAGCAAACAGAAACAGGAGGAAGGAGCACCAAGTCACCAGCTAATCTTCTCTGGGGTTAAAGCCTCACCCCCATCACACATGCTGATCATCTCACATTCTACAGCTTGATAACTACAGACAAAGCACACAGAAAATTAAGAGCCTTAATCAGCAGCCATTCCTTTGACATTTTCTCACATTTCAGCATTAAAAATGACCCATCAGGTGTCTTAAAGAAATGACATTAGAAAAAGTGGAGGAAAAGATCAAGTAAGGAAACACAGAACAAACAACTTGCATTGCAGTACAAGTGAAAAAAAATAAGAAAGCATTTGTGGCTAAAATTAAACAAACACATCTAATTTGGCTGGTCAAGGTGAAAATTAAACTCAATTAAGCACATGTATCTATGAGTGAAAATTACCATCCATCTTGCTAAACACTTGACTTTAATATCAAGATCTTTTTCCAAAGTAAGCAAACAGCATATTTTGTTTATATTACATACACAAATACTTTTTTTTTCTTTAAGAACAAAAAGTTAAGAAAAAACACAAGTACAGCTTTCCTTACAAAAGTCATCACCTTTGATACAGTGTAAGTTGAATTATTTGATTTAGTTACTTACTAAACTTATTAAACTCTACAAAACATGTGGTCAGTGAAATGCCTTCCTCCCACAGAGATCTGAAACTGTTCGTTTACAAGGAAATTCTAACTATGTATAAATCTTATCTTCTTTCATACAGAAAACACTGAAAATCTCTTGACCTAGAACTCAAGACATCTGTCAGATCTAGGAGACATAAAGTAGAGAAAAACACAACATTAATACACAAGGACTCAGTGCCTGTTAAAAACATGACTGAATTTGCAGAAAAACCTTGAAAGCACATGTACTCAGAAAATATTTAAAACATCTGGTGAAACATGGATGAGGGGAGGGAGGAATACAAGCCCATAACATAAGATCAAATTAAAATACTTCATTAAAAATTTTTTTCACCCTTAGTAAATGAATGGAGCAAAATCCTAGCCTTGGGAGAATTCAAAAACTGAAGATGGTACATGGCACAAATTGCTCAGTATGAGTGAAGTTGATGTACTGCCTTGAGGGTTTGAGGAGTAATTTAATATTCAATACAGCCTGT
The DNA here is from genome assembly GCA_025448015.1 of Bolborhynchus lineola. Lineage (NCBI taxonomy): Eukaryota > Metazoa > Chordata > Aves > Psittaciformes > Psittacidae > Bolborhynchus > Bolborhynchus lineola. Next base: position 48,700 of record JAOEHX010018108.1, on the reverse strand, counting down.
AATAGGAATCTCATGCACAGAATTCACATCCACAGAATCATTCTGAGGAATGAAGTAAGAATCCTAGAAGCTTGCTTGCACAGAAGCAGTCACACCAGGTAATCAGTGCATTAATATCGTTATTACAGTACTATCATGAACTTGCAGCTACTGAGAACTTTAAGAAAATTCCAATACAAAAGCACAAATTGTTTACACATGCACACACTGTGCTCCTTCACAAGCTCATTCCAGTAGGAGTGTACCTGGACAGCCCTGTGCCGCAATGGGAAGACTGAGGGGTAACACTCCAGAAAGCATCCATTCCCTTTCCTGCAGCAGGGGCATTCTCCCAGGCACAGCCACCCTGCTGCCATGCAGCAAACCTGCTGCCTGCATCCTAAGGAGTACTACTGCTCTCCCCTAGCACCAACATGGACACGGCTCAAGTACACACTTTTTTAGAGGCATAGAATGGGTTGGGTTGGAAAGGATCTTAAAATCATCTAGTTCCAACATCCTTGCCATGGGCAGGGACACCTCCCACTAGATCAGAGTTTGGTACTCTCCTCTTCCATGGGCTTTCTGGATTTGCTGCCACCACAACATACTACTGTACAGATAAGCTGCCAACAGACACACACAATTTAGGATAAACTCTTCAGCTAACACGAGAAATATGGAGACAAGGTGTAATAAACACTTATGCATATTCTTAGCTACAGTTTCACTGAAGCTTTTTTACCCTTCACTTTTTGAAGGCTAGGTTTCAAACAGTTCCATTTTCTCTTCTTTCCCTCCATTACTTCTTACACATGGCTTCTTCACCTACTTCTCCTGGAGACAGCCCTGCCCACCATGAAGCCAGAGCTCTGGCAGAGAGCCTCTCCCTGAGCCTTCAACTACACATCCCACACCCGTGGTCACTGCTGATGTGCGAAATGAAAATACTATCTGAGTACCAGCAATAACTGCAAACAGATTTCCCCCAACCCTGATGGGTGGACAAAGTGAAAATACTTATTTCGCTGTAATGTTCCATGTTAAGTAACACAGCAAAGAGCTATAGGAAAGCAGGATTACGGGAAGATTTTGCCCACTTATGTTTTATTACTTTTAAGGTGAACTTAAAACAGAGGTAGAGGTAAATCATCTACATGTACAATACTCACAGAAATATTGCCTACTATGTCAAACTAGAGCAGTGACTTTATTCACTCACTTAATGGATATTTCTCACAGATAAATGTCACACAGTTCATTTGAAAAGACAGTTCCATAATTTTTTCAGTGCAGCACCTCTAGTCAGCCCTTCATTTTTATTTATTTTTCCATGAGTCAAGAGCCCAACTAAAATTTTAAATAAAACATGAAAAGACTTCACTATGCAAGACCCTTCAGATGGAAATCATCCTGAAAGTCAGGCAGTGCTTGACCTAAAATCCCTCTGTCATCTCATGAAGGTCTTAAACATCAGAACTTAAAATGGGTTGGAGCAGAAGAAGCTAACATCACTTTTGTATTTGGTGGAGAAGCTTCCATATGCAGAAAACATTTCTGAAGTTCTGTTTGCTCCAAACAGCCCAAAAGCAGAGAGATCAAGAAAGAGCTTACCAAACCATTGAAAGATTAATTTGTTTATTATGTAGTACTGGTTAACAAGGCACATGTAATCATTCTCTAAATTGTCATTCACTAAGAATGCACTGCTAGCATTGCCTCAAATGTTATTTCATCTGAAACAGCCTCAGCAGATTTTGCTCACCTTTATTCTGCTTGCAAACCTGCAAAGGCATTTACTTTAATAGCCCATATTCAAGGGATGGCTCCTTTCCCCAGCCACCCATTCAGAGCCTGAGCATAAACACAGAGAGCTTTCCTTTCCGAAACCCACAGGGAGCCAGCATCCTCTGAAGAGCAGTAAGGGCAGGATGTCCATAACACATAGACACGGCACAGTGCATGAGGGAATGGGGTACAGAGGCACTCAACTGAATAAATTAGTAAAGACAACTCAAGTCCTTTGGTGCTCATTAACTCCATGTCATGCTTGTTCCCCCAGATTTAGGCTGGCTTTTCGGTGCCACACGACATAAGCTGTTATTCTTCAAGGTCTGAGAACATGAGGCAAGAAACACTACAGCTGCCTTTTTGCAGAGGGTTATCAATTTGGGAGCAGCACCACATAAAGTGACTAGATACCAGCATCAGACCCAAGGCAGATGATGCTGCTGGTTTAACCATAAAAATCCATGGAAGTTTCTCAAACACAGTTTTACTCTGAAAAAAAGCTTAAATGGGATTATCAGCATTCACGACTTACTGTCCTTAACCGAAATACACTTAGCTAGCATAATTATGACTGTGTAGGTACTTCCTTGGGACACACAAAATTGCACTGTGGGTCAAATTAATGTTACTTAGTCTTCCTCTTCCAAATATACAAATTATCATTTTTTTAAGGCAATGAAAGCAACATACTATTTCATAAAGAAAAATATTTTGTCATAGTAAAATTTACAGTGTGAGGTTGTCGTGGTTTAGGCCGTAAATCAGCCACACAATTTGCTACATGGAGAATCAAAAGAATGCAACTCCCACAGGTTGAGATAAGAACAGTTTAGTAACTAAGGTATAACAC
>JAOEHX010018108.1:10167-25469 GCA_025448015.1 Bolborhynchus lineola | reverse complement strand
TTGCTGTTTTAATAAAGAAGACTTTCTGCAAGATTTAATTCAAGAATACATGTATCAAAAATTACTTATAAGTTGTCAGAAAAGAGAATGGTGCTAGCCAAAACAGAATTATTGATTACCTTTGCAATTAACTGATCTAGTACTATGGAGTAACTAGGTAAAATTTCCATCATGCAGATAAGAAAAGGAATCATGATAACTGCAAATTAAATTTCATTAGATGTCATATCAGGCTGCTGTCAGACTGTCTTCAGTAAGCAGATGGGAGTCCCATCCTACTATGCTGGGCACATGCTCTGTCACCTGCAATATGTAAGGACTTCACAAGAACCACTCAGAACTTTGCAGAATCAAACCCTGTCCTTTCACCACTGCTCAGTGATGACCTTTCCGAATGAAGAGAAAAATGGCATTTTCATTCGCAGATCTAAGCACATCAGCAGCTGAGCAGATAAAAGAGTTAAGGCTTAAATTATGACATACACTTACTAGTATCTTATCCCCCCTTTTTTGTTGTTTGCTTTTTTTTTTTTTTAAAAAAGTGTCATCAAGCCAGAATAAATCTTAAGAGCCAGCTGTAAATTTACTGGCACTAATGTGCTGATTTTCTAACACAATAACAAAGGCATTCTATCCCAAAAAGAGTTTTGTTTGGCAAATCACCTTCAAAATTAATCTGTCAACACTAAGACAGTATTTGAATATTACTCTAGAACTGATGAAATAGACATTTGGAATTGTAATCTTTTAAAATTAAATTCTGTTTTAATCGTTAGTGCTAACACCAAGGTCTAATAACATGTGCTGTCAACCTTCTTCAGGTAATGAGATCAGGTGTTTATTTCACCAATAAGACTGGATTCCGTTACACTTCTCATATGATCACAAGCCTTTTCCAGTGACAAATGCTGTATTCATGTGCTAAGTTACAGAAGAATGGAGAAAATGGCAAGATGCCCAGTGATATGGCAATCATAAGATAAACTGGAAAAATTCTCTCCCTTTGTTCCAAACAAAAACCTGATTTTTTTTCCCTGATGTTAAAAATCAATCCTTGCCATTCTGTATTGATATTACAAAAATGATTTTTGCAAGTGATGAAGAACATCACACTAATATATAAAACAGTAATTTTTATTTTAAGCAGAGTGACCATTTATTTTGCCATCAGACAGATTCCATAACTTCTCATGTAAGAGTTATATTTGATGACACTGGGCCTTGTGCACTGGGTTCAGCAGCAGCAGTCTTTTTTCTCCTTCTTAGTAGCTGGTGCAGTACTGTGGTTTTGACTTTCAGCCTGGGAGCAGCACTGATAACACCGATGTTTTTAGTTACAGCTTAGAATGTTTGGTTTGACCAAGGACTTTCTGAGGCTCATGGTCTGCCAGCAAGAAGGGAAGCCGGGAGGAAGCAGAAACAGGACACCTGACCCAAACTGACCAAAGAGGTATTCCATACCACAGCACGTCATGGCCAGGATGTAAAACTGGGGTCAGGAACTCAGAGGAGTTAGTTCACGGCTTGGTCATCGGGTGGTGAGCAGTTGTATTCTCTTCCCTTGTTATTTCCCTTGTCATTATTACTGCTGGTGCTAGCAGCAGTGGTTTGTGTTATACATTAGTTACTGGACTGTTCTTATCTCAACCCGGGGACTTACATTCTTTTGATTCTCCTCCCCATTCCTCCAGGAGCAGGGGGAGGAATGGGGGAAGTGAGTTAACGACTGCGTGGCTGATTTAAGGCTGCGCGTAAACCACAACACATGGTTAAAGACTGGACAGCACCATTGTTGCACTCTGGTCTCTAGGACAATAGGGGCAGGCATGTAAAACCCAAAATGCAGAAACATTGCTGACGCATCCCAGTGCAAAAACAGCTTGATCAAGTAAGGGGATAAAAGATTCCACAGCTTGCCGCTAAACACAAAACTACTGCTAAAATGAGAGTGCAGGAATAAAGACTTTGTCTTTTAAACTTTTTTTTTCTTTGATGTTTCTCAGCAAAAATGAAGATTTTACACTTAGAGAGAAATATGCTTTCCTCAACTGCTAAAGTCCCTCCATACTGCAGGTACTAAAATTGTTTAATTCCATGCCCATCTGGGCTGTGAGAACAGCTGAGGCAAATATTTCTGTCCTGAATTAAAAAGTTTTTAAATCATAGTTTTTTTTGTCATGGGATTTTTGTAATGGGCTGTTTCTTCACCAGCTCTTCCTTTGAAAGCATATAGAATATAATGCTACCCTGTTATTTCCTTAAATCCTCAATTTATACAGAAAAGATTTCTTCCAAAATCCCTTGGTAAAAACAGCCCTCTTGTTCAAGGCTAAGGACATACTCTGCAAAATTACTACAATATATGATTTTCCATGGTATCTCCTTTGACCATTTTGAAAAGAGATAGGAAAAAAAATGTATCTATGCTGGCTATAAGAGGTGTGTAAAGAAAGCATGGTATTGGAAGAGAAAGTGCTATGCTTGGAAAGTAGATGGGACACATTTGAGCTTGTGAATAATCCAATTTAATCTTCCCCCATTTTTGATCCCTCAGCACAAATGAGTATATGCAAACCATACTGAGGACAAAGCTGTCAATGTTACTTTGGAAGCAATTTTACATTTTTAGAGTGCTGTATAAAAGTCTGCCTCCTTTTCTCAAAGGACAAGGCTCAAAAAAGATACCGACTGTTCTCCATGCAGCTGAGCTCGTGGGTATGGGATTACTCTGAAGATCAGCAGATTTCCAAGTCAACAGCATGGACCATACAGGAGTTCAGTATTTTATTCCTGCCACAGAGGTCAGCAGTTAAGTAGTGACTCTATGCAGTAAGTAATCCAGACACTGGGTTATTAGAGGGGCTGGTGTCACAGAGAAAGATATATTGGCGAAATAAAAATGTATTAAATCTTAACAGTTGCCTCATCTGTCACTGGGAGCTGTAGACCTTGAGTAGCAAGAAAAAAATGGTATCAGAAACCTCCGAAAAGAGCAGGCTTTCCATTCCTCTGTTACAGGATCAAAACAGCAGCATTTAATACCTAAGATTTTAATTTCAGCTGAGATACAAAAAGGTACCTAGTTAGTTGAAGCACAAGCCAGTTTTTGTAAGGTTATTAAACTTCAGAAAAATAGATTTTGTGAAATACAGCTCTTCATTTTGTATAGTGTGTGCTGTTCAGTGTAATTTGCATGCAAAAGCCAGAAGAATGTGATTAAAAATACCCATCTAGAGACACAGATGAGAAACTTCAAACATTTCCTGATTCCCTTCTGTTCCACTCATTATTTCAATACCTCACTACAACAAAGGAATAGATAACACTTGTCCTTGACATTAGCCTAAATTATCTTCGGTGTGCAATACAATACCTATTAAATTAGTCTTATTTTAAATCAACGTCAAGGTCTGTTCAAAAGGCAAAATTCTGTGTACCTTTTGCCTTTGGTATAACACTTTCTTTTTTCCACTCAAAAAACTTATCAGAGGTCTCAAAACCAACAAGAGAGGGATTTATTTTTTTTTTTCTTTTAGCTAACTTCATTATCTAGTATTTAAAAATGTCAAAGAAAGAGACATTTACCTCTGGCATTTTAAAATAACAATATTCTTCATTTTGTGCATAATGACAAAAATAATCAGCACATTAGGCAATAATTCATGCCTCCTCTTCTTTAAATAAGGTTTTAAAAAAATCTTAAATGCAAACGACTGATTGTTCCCTCTTGACTAACATTTTATATTATTTTCAAAAGTAACAATAGTGAAAACAATGCAACTTAACTTACAGTTCATTAGGACTATCCTTACAAAACAACGAATAAAAGGTAGAGGTCCAACAGCAAGAGGCTGATGTCAAATGACAGACACTGGGAGACCCATGGAGGTTGTACCCTCCCTCTGACAGGCCCCAGGCATTGGGGACTTAACTTGCCAAAATTGTTCATGAACCTATGCCAGATAAGGAGCTCTGATCTTAAGAAAAAGACACCCATTAGAAACGTGATAATTTAGATAGGGAGAGGATTCCAAAACAGCCGTACTACAGTTCTTCCTAAACACCTTTAGGTTTTCTACAACCAAGAGGATTATACTGACCTCTGTATGAAATAAAAACAGCCTGGTTCATCCACATTCAATGGTTATCCACTTACCATACACTGTAATCTGCTAGGAGGAGATAGGGCCTGTGTTTATTTTCCACAAAACACCATGTTAAACAACATAGCAACTTAGTCCCAGGGGCTTCAACTAAAACCTAGGCTTCCCAATACCAAAATCATTTTCAGAATGATCTAGAGTCACATTTACAACAATAATTTGGTAGATAAAGTTGTAGAATGACATCTCATTTATTTTCTCATAAAATCATTACAAACCAAATGTCAAGGTATTTTTGAAATTCTGCTTTTAAAAGCTGCTTGACAACTTTTCAGACCTGACCTCTAAATGCTTATGAAGACAAACACAAACAGGATGAAAATGCAGCAAGAAGTGAAGAGCAAAAAGGGAGGACCTCAGAAGTAAACTAAGTGGCTAATAACATCACATTCATCTTCAAAACATGTTCACTGGAAGTCAAATGCTTTTGTTTCTGGGAAAGGCAGGAATGGATAGCAAAGGAGATATCTGATGGTACTGTAATGATAGTTTGCATCAGTAGTCCATGATTCTTGACTACTTGGTCCAAAACCTCCACCACCTTACAGCACTCTTTCTTTACACAGGGAAGCAGCGCTCAAGCATTATAACCAAAGAGACAGGAACACAAATAGGGACTTTTGATAGAATTGTACTCCTAAATCATTTAGTATGAAAGCTTCAAAGACTCCCGCCTTATTTTCAGAACTAATTTTGAAAATTAGTTCTCTAAATGACTGTGGAAAAAGGGACGGATACACCTACATCAGCTAGATGAATCCTAAAAAAAAATAAGTGTTCAAAAGGGAAAATACATTCATATGCACAATCATTTCCAGCTACCCAACTTGGGTATACACTATCTTAGATTTTACCTTGACTCGCTCCATACCCACAAATGCATTTTTCAACACATACTGTAAATGTCACCCAGCCTAGGGAAGGAGATGCAAGGATTGCCAAAACCCATCAGCTTCAACCAGCGGACAAATACTGCACCAAAAACTTTGAAACAGATCCCTTCCACCCTGTAGATACTCCAATTCGTCCCCATCTCCTCTGGGCTCCTCTTTGTTTCTCCTCCTTTCTCTCCTAGAAAAATTAAGGTTATAAGTAGCTCGCAATCCATGCCAGGGCAGCAAGCCTGTCTCTATTTGAAGTGTCTATATTATATTTCATAGTGAATTCAAATATTGTTGTAAGGTTATTAAAATCATTCATGATTTTATCTGTGCCAAATGGATCATTACACTGTCAACACTCATCTTTATTATGCAAAAATATGCAGAACTTAACATCTTTTGTTGAGCTGGCAAAACAGTATATTCTGTAGTAACTCTGTTTTTCATTAAATTTTGCACAAGGTTAAAGCATGTGTGGAATATGATTACCAAAAGGCTCCATTCAGAAACATCACACAAAACAAGCTGTTTGACTTGTGCAGCAAAATACTATTTATTTTAAACCTACAAATATATTTTTCTGAGTAGTACTCATTGAACTAATGGTGTTCTGATTCTTTTATAGTTCCCTTTAATCTTTACTATTACATATATAAAAAAAAAAAAACACCCAAATCTTTCCAAATCCAACATTCTCTTTCAAACACCCTCTAAAAATATGCAGAACAGAAGTCTCTGAGAGCCCAGCTCAAAGAAAGTTGCTTTTCTTTTTCAGCAGCTGGGAGAGGCATGGCTACCTAAGTCCTTGAAAACCAGCACATGTTTAGGAGGGCTTTGTTGCTGAACTCCATTTCTAGGTAAATTATGCAGGAAAATACAATCAAAGTAAATTAAAGGAGCACTTCCTCTGCTTTTATACTTTTGCCATAGTTAGATATTTCATTAAGTTAACTTCCATTTGAGTAAGATTTGATGATTCTCTGATAATTTGCTGATTAAAAAAATTACTATTTTGCTTTAAAATATTACCAGTTTAAAAATATTTAAAGCAAAACATCACCACAGTCACAGCTGAAGGCAGCTTGAGGAAGATTGCTTTGCTTTGCCTTGCAAAGGACAAGCATGGCCAGCTCTGGAGAGAAGGGAAAAACAGTTGGTGTTGGAGAGTGGAAGGCAAGAGAGGATAATAGTAATACCATGGAAAGTATTAGGGCAACCATGGGGGTAAGGTTGTTTAGGTATTTTTAAGGGGATACTTAAGATTTTTATTTTGTCCTCTCTTTTTAAATGTTCTTCTCTGTACACTTCACAATCCTGCTTGATGGAAACTGTCCATAGATCCAAGGCTACCTCCAACCACACCTCTTACCTTCCACTCCTCTCTAAATATCTTATAGCAGAAACAGAAGCGAATTTGGTCTGGTTACCTCTAGCACAAGAATCATTTCTTAGGAAAATCCAGCCAATCTTGAAATAACTTTTCTGACTCACTGTCTTCTTAATTCTTCTTTCTTTGTATTCCTCCTGACAGAATTAATCTTTGCTATTGTATGAACTTCTGGAAAACCTTTTTTGGGGTGCAATTTGTAGCTCAGCACCATACAACACAGCTGCATTGCATAAGGCTAACACAGGTAGCTGGGTAAATTATGCTGTCAAAAGTGATTAACATTTAAAAGGACTAAACAGAGGAAGCAGATAATACCTCCAAGATCTGTTTTTAATTAAAACATCCTAGTAATTAATATTAAAAGGCAGAGACTGAAAATGAGAGAAAGCATACCTTCTAAAGAGAATGGGTTTTATGTTTTTCATTAGAGGTCACCTTTTCTGATGTGCAAGACCCCTTTCAAATTACCTGCCTCACTGGAGACCATTCACTTATTAAAACAACTCTGCCTACACAAATAAAAAAATACACATTTAATCAGAAACATTTATGCATTCATTACTTTTTCAAACATCCTTGCTTTAAGATAACCTTGCCCTGCACTGAAAGGAAACCTTACTTCACAGTCCCTCTGCCTAATTGTTCTATCCCAAATGATTTTTCTACTTTCCAAAATAATTACCAAACATTGAATCATCTATGCTAGAAGAGGAAAAGGGCATCAACATTGAACTCCATAAGTAGGTAAAATGAATAGCACATACCAGGAAAGTATAATGTGTGTAGGCTTTCCACATAAATCAAACCGCCTTACACATTCTGACAGCTCCATCTAGCCACGGCTACACAAAAGTAACTTTATCCCAGGCAGAAAGAATTCATTTACATTCAGCACATACCAACAATTACAAAAACTCTTATGGTCAAAAGTACCATTTCCAGAACAACTTTACTATAGTTTATCAATTAGATTAACACTTCAGCAATAATATCTGTGCTTCAGGTTACATAGGTTTCAGAGAAACATAGAATCAGAAAAGTTGTGTGCTTAAAGGCTCCAAAATTACAGCATCTGGATAACACTGGGAACAGATGCTGAGATCAGAACTTGGCAAGAATTCTTGAGATGGGAACCTCAAACATCCTAGGGAGAAGACAGAGCAAAATGGGATATACTGTAAAAATGCAAAGCGTGCAGTGCCAGAGTGGGACAGAGGCGACATGCAGGACATGCACATGTCTGATGGAGCAGATGAGCAAGAATAATAGCAGAATAGTCGGCTGCCAGAAGCAAGGGGAAGGGAGCGGAAGTCTTCTCATCATGAAACTCCAGCACCAGCAGTTCACAAATTGGCAGTTTATGGACCAGCCTCATCCTCCCCTCCAGCAGCGCAACCAGGCACTGGAACATGGGCAGCACAACTGCTGATCTGCTGCTTGCTGTCTCCCAGTTACACTCCAGTGGTACAGACTGAACAGTCAGTGAGGAGGGCGGACAGCAAAAGACAAGTATTTTTTCCAACATTTTTCCCTCTTCCAGCCATCACTGACAGCTCTAATAATCTGAGAATCACCTTACTGTATATACTGGAGCACTTGCATGCACTAGTAAAACAATATACATCTTTCCCTGTAAAACTAACTAGCTAACTAGCTCTAGACATGCTCTAGGGGTGTGTGTGTACATATACAATCTCAAAATACTAAAATATTTTGCGGGACTGAACTCTCATTTCCTTATACGTTCTTACTGCTGTCTAAAATGCCAAAGACTGTTGTGTTGGCTGGTGTAAAGATCGGGCTCATTAAAAGTGACACAAGTTTCAGACATTCAGAATGGCTCCAACATCTTCCATTAAAACAGAAACCACTACAGGGTACTGAGATATACCTTGCTTAGACATGACTTTGTACACACACATTAGAAAGCATTGTCCTGCTACTGTATGATGTTATCAGAGGACTAAGCAATGTACCTCCTTACTACATTATGAAATTCTTTATGAGAACTGGCATGTGGCTGAAGAAGAAGCTTTTTAGTGTTTTGAATTGTAGATAATGCAATTTACAGATCACTGATAGAGCGTTTTGTCCTTAAGCTGATATAAATTAAAATTTCAAATGCTGCTAGTTTACCAAGTGTATTTGAGGATCAAATCCTATGCTAAGTCCCTTAGAACTCCAAGTCATAAATCCTCAGGTTTCAAATATGTAATAGTTCCATTTTATACATAATTCCGGAATAACTAATGCAGAAAAGAAGAAAAGGAGATTAGTCTTCAGAGGTGGACTTGTGTGTCTGCCTAAAAATGCACACAAGCAGTGTAAGTCTATCACACTGTGGTGCTTGTACCAGGACACACAAGGGTGTTTGCCCCAGCTAGTGGCACCACATAGCTTGGCTCAGCCCAAAATGGTGTTTTACTAAATTTCCTCAGAAATCCCGCAGGAAAACAATCAGTTCCTTCTACCTGCCAGAGCAAATGCTGTTTTAGCCTGGCAGAGAAAGCAGCAGCAAGTAAAGAGAAACCAACAGGCAGAGCAGAGGGGCTGCATGGTTCCCCAGCCCAGCCTGCCCATGCTAGCTGCCAACCACACAGCTGGCTTTCAAAACAAACCTCGACAACAAAAGCAAAAATTCTACATGCAGAGAAGGGAAAAAATTAAAAATGCCAAACTCCTTCACAAACATATACTTAATATTAAGCACGTGAAAGTAGAAACTCCACTAGAGCTTGAGAAAAAGCATAACCGACCAGAGCACCGGTTTATTCTGCTCCAAATCCAGACGCACTTCTTCGTATTCCCACTAACCACCCTACTTCTGATGTTTAGGTACAGATATTTCTGAGGTGGGGAAAGTAAGCAAGGGTGGCAGTCAGTGTTTTTGAGGATGGTTTTGGCCCGTGGACAAGATAAATAACACTATCAGGAAAGCAAATACTGCCTGGATTGTGTAAGCCATCCCTTCACAACAACAAAACAAACCAACCAAAAAAAAACCCCACACCACACACAAAAAAAAATCTAGGGGGAGAAAGAAGTTACACTGCACTGGTACATGATTAAACAGATGTATCACACATGACATTTGTAATTCAGCACTGACACCTTAGCACTCTTCAATATGGATATTTTATCATCTCAGATGCCGCTTCAGACTGCATCCTCAACACTGCTCAGATGAGTGAAAAATAAGCACACATGCAATGCAATATAAGGGAAGAAGAGTGTAGGCATTCATATAAAACATAGATGCATCCTGGCTCCATGCACCAGTCAATGGACAGGTAACGAACTTGGCTCTCTGGAAGCTCATACGTTGACAGTGTTTAAAGATAACAAGGGACTCCAAGGTGGGGGCAGGAGGCAGCAGCACAGACAATAATGCCAAGGGAGGGGGAAGCCTCATGGCCATGCGATGCAGTAGTGGAGAGCTCCAGGACCAGCTCAGAAGTACCATACAGTGGCTACAGCGCTGGAATTAAAGCACATGATTCAAGTTCACACATGCTTCCACCACAGAGAAGGTAACAGAGATATATCTCAGAGCCAGCATGTACAAAGCAGGCTTCCTGCTCCTCCATGGTGGGATTTAGCAGTCAGTAATTTATATGTAAATTATGGGGAATGACTTGTGCTGAGGAACAGGCATGACAGTTGTCTCTTCTGAGGCCAATTAATTCTATCCCCACAAAAGCTACTGCAGCTATTCCCCCCTCACCACTCCCAGAAAGCAGCAATCTTAATATACATTTCTGTTCATTTTTCATTTGTTGTCTCACATGAAGGCAGTTTAGTTTATGAGTTTATTTTGGGTCTGTTATCAGCTATATTCCTTCAGTTCTAATTTAGCAAATTGTATTCTGAAGATACCCAGGTGGACTCCATCAAGGTTTTAGCATGTGAAGTATCCTCTGAGAAAGCCACTGAGCACCATCACTTTAATTTTCCAATACCACCTCCCACAAGCTCCACCTGGGGCTATTTATGTGCTGATCTCACTCCACTGCCATCGATAAAACTCAAGGCCAAGTAAAAGGACTTCCTTTAGTATTCAAATGCCTACAGTCAGAGAGCAGCAGGTGAAGCTGCTCATAACTTGGAGAAGAAATTGTGGCCCGGGTACAAATCACTTCAAAGCTGAAGCACCAGGTGGCTCAAGAGGACAAGCATTTATAGGAACTCAATTCAGTGCTTTGCACTGCTCTTCTGAGCAAGAATACAGTGCATGTCCTGGGACAAGCACACCTTGCTGCAACATGGGCTTGATGCTTCCCAAAACAGGTCCTGGGACCATGGTACACGGCCAGGCCAGGACACTTATATTCTGTATGAGAATGAGGTTGTCCCCCTTAGTTGATTGCACAGAAGTGGAAAACCACATAAAACAGTAGGTGAAGAAATGCAAAGCATGCTCATCTTTCAAAAGCACAAAACAGCTTGCATCAGTCACCTCTGAAACAAGGCAAAAATAACTTTCGAGGCCTGTGAGCAAAAGCAATAAGCAGTTCTATATAGGCTGCTCTAAATATTACACTGGAAGTACATTAGAATCTAATTTACACTTTGCCGATCGTTAGAAATTCCACTTAAAACATAAGTCCTTTTCCACTTACCTTCCAGCAAACATTCCCTAGGAGAAAGCTCTGAATTTGAGCTTTCACGTTTAGATACAATGGCAGAACTATTTCCACCACTTTCTAAATTCTGTGAAATACATATTGAGACACGTCAAATAATTAAGGACATTCAACACCAGACTTGCCTTTCCATGGGTTCAGTTTGACCCTAGAAATACAGTCATAAAGGAGAACCCAAAAAATAGTGCCTACAGAACTATCAGAATCCATTTAAAAATTAATTTACCAGACTTGCCCAGACCTTCAATTTATTTTTTAATAAAATCTTTAAATAAAACCAGCACAAGTAAACCATTTCAGTATAAGATTCCCATGTATTTTATAACTGAAAAAGCTGAGAAAAAAAAAGGGGGAAGGAATCACTCAACTAAGGCACTGAAGCTGTCATTAATTCTCATCAGAAACACACAGTCAACCCTATTTTTTACTTTATAACATCAAACTAAAAAGGTTTTTGTATTTTTAATTGACTCAGTACAAGTCTAATGTATCTCACATGCAAGTATGTCAGGTAGAAACAGCTCAAACTGAGTTGATAGAGAATACAGTGCTCTTAATTCCTTTTGCACCATTTACCTGCAGAGCACAGTTTTAGTGTTGGCAAAACGCACTTGGTGGGTGGAATCTGAAGAGATGCTTCCACTTCCTCTTTCCTCTAATCCTTATATGACTGACTGTGGAAAGATTAGATCATTCCTCATTTACTGCCCCTTTGGTAATAAAATAATTTAAGACCAATGACCAAATCAGAGAGGAAAGATTTCAGATCAATGTATCGTCTGTCTGCTCCGCTTCCCAAACATGGGAACTGGTTGGTTACAAATCCAGAACTGCAGCTCCCTCCACCACAACTACTCAAATTCAGCATGGGGCAAATTTCCTGGAGGACTATGCAATATGGAGCCAGTGGGCAGCACAGAACCTACCAGGTAACAATTTGGTCAGACTATGCATAAGATTTTACTGTCTGTGTTAAGTCGTTTACAATAAGCACCAATACCAGGTTTCATATGCTTTTAAAGATACAAGTTGTGACTGTATTCAAGCTATACTGCTTCACCAAGACATATCAATCACTTCTGCCAGAACTCAGTTGTCCATGCCAGCTAAACCTAAAGTAACATTTCACAGATATTCTATAAGATGTTTTTCTGATACCCTGAAGTCTGGGATTTTGCAAGGCTGTTAGCAGAACAGCTAGCCAGCAAGGAGCACAAAGTACTGAACTGCTTGGCACCTATTCAACAGCCAGACGTACTTCCTACACCCTGTGCACCAGACTTCTACGTGCTATGCTCGTTCTGTTTAGATACTGTCATGCAGCAGACTTAACTTTGCAAATTGACCTTAAGATTAAACTATTAAAAAGTTCACTGAACTTCATATTTCAGTAATATTTTTCCTGGAGAAGTGTTACTTAATTTCAGGCATCAATCTTAGATCCTTGTTTTGAGAAGCCAGTCTGCGTACCAGCAAAGAATTCAGCGTGCATGATACCAGACAGTTCTCAAGGACGTAGCTGTCTTCCACTAGATGTATAGATGTGAAGACACCAGCTTAACTTTAGCACAAATCAGATGCCTAAAATTAGGCAACACAAACACCCATCTGTGTAACTCGACCACAGAAGTATTTGAGAAATGAAGAGGAGATAAAAAGCTAGAACACTGTAAAAATCCACCAAAGAGTTGTACTTCCAATTATTAAACTATTAGATGTTAATAAACACGAGAATTGCTGTCAAATGTCATTTACAACATTAAACTACAGAACATATGTTCAAAGAGGAACAGTCACAGTAACATTACATGTTTTACGTCATCTTAACTACGTGGTCAAGATCAAGTAACAATTGACTAAAAGGTTACAAAAATGTAATTTATGAGACTGACACTGCTGTTAATACAGTGTCTACCACTTTTTTCCAGACCAAGGCTAATGTTTTAAAGCTAATCTAAAAGCAAGAAACAAAAAGTTATGAAGTGCTCATAACACACCATGCATTCTATAATCCAATTTTTCTTTCGAAGCAGAAACTGCATCAAAATAACACTACAGGTCATTTTCACATCTTTGACTCAGCAATCTAATGGCAGTTGACTGTGCTCAAGTAAAAAATGAACAGGCTAACAACAAAAATTTGGATGGTCAGACATCTTTACTCTTGTACACATGAAAAGATCTTACATCAGCTTGACAAGTGTCCAGCTGCATTAGTCACACAGGCAATCAGTCAAGTGTTTATTAGTGTCACACAGAGGACTATGTGGAAGCTAGAGCATCATTTTAATTAAAACACTGAAAGCAAGGTAGGAAAAATTCCTGTTTAAAGTACTCATAATTCTCAAAACCACATACATGACATACGTAACCATAAGTATTGAGTGCCTGCAGGTCCTAGTTTGATCTGCGGAAGTACTAACCCTCAGGAATGATATGCAGTCTAGACAAAAGCTGAAAAATTATAAGGGGCTGCCTGCCCCTGTTTCCCTGAAATTGTCCCCAAGTAGAGAATAAAGTGATGATTTGATTTTTAGCCACTGAGCCTCATGCCACTCGGCTGGAACTGCCCCTCCCAGGCATTTACAAGGAACACAGCCCAGTTTTCTTTTGCAGGTTATTTTAGACACAACCTAATAATGCAGCCAAGTATAACTGCCTTCCTCAGTGAATAACCCACTCAGCATCCCTGTTACGCTCTAACAATCAACCAAGAAAGAATTTTTTATCTTAACTAGGGCAGAGCTGCTTCCACAGGCCTGTGGGAGACATAAGGGATGGCAAAAACGGGTGGCTGTTTAGATTCAGGATTCCGGATCTGTCTGTCCATTATTAATGATCCATTTACTCTGTTGTTTTGAAATATGAATCTTTTCAAGCTCTTTGAAATCCCACACACAGGCTATATTCCATTTAAGCCTTCTAGTCAAAAGTATTAGACTAATTAGATGAGTGAGGTGGAGAACAGATTCAGGCATTCTGAGAGACACAAGAAGCAAAGCAATATATATGGGGGCAGCAATTCCTTTCCCCATGCCATTGCCACCAGGCAAGAAATCAGGAACATGGCCTGACATTCTGCAACTGGACAGCAAGAAAACAAAATAAAAATGACTGTAAACAAATACAGACCGTATTCCCAACCTGCCACAACCCAGAAAGTGCTGTAAAGGACATGTCTGCCTTACTGCTGCAGTGCTGTCCCCATGATGAAGATGTAGCTATATCCCTTGAAATGTAACTGCTTGAGCCTCTGCATGCCTCTGCACATATACCAGATACTCCTGGAGCCTCAGGATGAATTATTCCTTATTCCCAAATCAGGCTTCTCAGAGTTAGCAGCACGCTAAGCAGGCTTAGGATGCCTACGCAGTTACCATTTGTTACACGCTGTGTTGGGCTTGAATCAGCCAGTTTTTCTGTACCAGATGGTCCCAGAAAGTGTATTTCCCCGTTAAAGGCTATACTCCACTGCAGACTTTTCATTACAGTTTAAATCTCCTATAACGTGGATGGAAAAAATTCAAACCTCTCACAATAAAGGAAACAGCGAAGCATCTCAAGTGACAGCATCATCAGTACAAGTGGATCTCTACGTTCACAAAAAGACACAGTTGTGTTTGTTTTGGTTTGGTTTATACCATCCCCGAGGAATTACCAATACCAGTTTAACCAACAAACTTGCCATGTACAACTGCAAATAAATATACTACTATTATTTTCCCTAAGATCAACTCAAACAGCTCTCATTCTTTTCATATCACTTTAGACAGTTAATGTATTCTCTTCCCACTGGACAGAGAATGAACACATTATCTGTCCATCTTACAGGGCCTCTGACTGCCAAATAAAATATAGTTATTACTGTCAGAAATCAAGTGAAATATTTTAAACATGGCAAGAAGTTATTAGGCTGATGTTCAGAAGACAAGCTAGAAATGGAAAAGGAAAGCAAAAATATTTACTTTTCTAGGCTTCTGTGGGAAAATTGGGTTATGCTCTTTGCTTGTTGACTTAGTTTTTGGGTTGTGAGGTTTTTTTTCTGTATTGAAATACCTTAACTGTTCCATTAAGGAGATGCAGGATAACCTTTTTTCATCAAAATACTGATAAATGAGTGAGCAATTATTTTCCCCTTAGGAAAAAAAAAAATAACCTTAAATTTTATAACCTGAATTACACATACTAAATCAAACAAGTAATGTTAATTTAGTGCACAGTGAAC
>JAOEHX010018108.1:0-10154 GCA_025448015.1 Bolborhynchus lineola | reverse complement strand
ATTTGCAATATGACAGATAAACCTAGAAGCACTAAACAAAAGCAGTCACCTTTCAAATCTCTTTCCTTTTGCAGTTAAAAATAAAGCAAACAACACATACCATGGCTGATGTCCATATACAACGACAGCCTACTTTAGGTCCACCTATAATTAGACAGCACATAATAACTGAAAAACATAGAAGCATAGTGCGAGAAAGAAAAGGAAAGAGAAATATTTTTCCTGAACACTCAAATGATGGTCAAAGGTGGAAATTGAAGATCAGTGGCATCTCATCTCTCCCAAAACACTGGCAGGAGAAGAGTTGCACTAACAATTGTAGTTGTCTCCAAAGGCTTTCTCTGGGCATCCTTACTTTCTAAAGTCATCCCGAGGGACCAATCCTGTTTTATAATGAAATCACATCCCTAGATAGCATTCACATAAAAATGGCATTAAAATAAATTAACTACGTAATAACATTCAGCAGCAGGCCATTTTGACATTTGAGCAGCTAAGTCCACTGACACCTTCTATGTACATCAGTTAGGTCCATGTGAAATAGCAATTTTCAAATCTTGCTCGAAAACAAACATTTACTAAATAAATTATTATTAAAAAAAAAAAAAAAAAAGGCATAAAACCGGACACCCACCAGAGCACACTGTTGTACTGTATCCGTCCATCCCAGTGCTCTGCCTCTGACAACCTTCAACAGCAGATACAAAAACGTCAGGGCAAAAATGTTTCCTATCTCCATTCTCCAATGACATCCTCAGTCACCCACACTGTCTTTGTTTTAGACACTTTAAGCCGAAATTAAATATAATTTATAATGCAAATATTTTATATAAATATTTTGAAAATTATCTAAATCCAAGCTTTCAGATTTATTGCTATTTATGCCACTTTTTCAGACTGATCAGATCTGTTCTTTTCAGGCATTGCATTTCAAGGCAAAACTTCCAAATTATAAACCTAGCAAGTTTCTCTCTGCTTTTTCTACAACAATTTGCATCAAGCTGATCAGTGCAAACCTCAAAATATGTTCCAAATCAGCCTGACCACCCAACATGTACGATAATCTCAGGAATAACCTTAACAGCCCTATTTAATTCTAAAGACTTCACTGCAATTATTTTCAAATTCAAAACCTATTTTTTTACACTAATAAGGTAAATTTGTTTAACTGCATTTCTGCCCTTTCTGGGTTACAGAAATTCTGAAAGAATCCTGGATAGCAGCTTCTGACAGCATGAGGACTGGCAACCATTGGCCATGGGCAAGTGATTTGAGGGAATTTCTTAAAAGTTCACAATATTTGTGCTTTAATAGTCAGTTCTATTCCATAACAGTGCAAACATATTCACATCCACCCTCATTTTCTCA
Source organism: Bolborhynchus lineola (assembly GCA_025448015.1). Lineage (NCBI taxonomy): Eukaryota > Metazoa > Chordata > Aves > Psittaciformes > Psittacidae > Bolborhynchus > Bolborhynchus lineola. The sequence continues at coordinate 8,786 of JAOEHX010018108.1, read as the reverse complement.
TAATTACAGAGGTTATTTTCAGAGGTCTGATTACCTACAGAACACAGGTAACTTGTTACCTCCAGAACACAGGTCACTTGCAATGCATTCACTTCACTCCCTCTTCAAGAAGAGTCTCTTGCCCTTCCTGAACATTCTCAGTGCACAATGGAAACACTGGCAAGAATAACAAAGAGTTGCTCTGAACTTTGATGGGTTTCTCTGCACTCTAAGGCCCATTCAGAGGAAGAAAGGCACCTCCTCCTGCGAGAATACAAATTTTGCAGTCATGCAATGGTAGGATCATTGAGTATTTTCTCCTGATCTTCAAAGTGATAAATAGTTTTTCTGCCCTTAACTACTGAAAGTAAAAATAAAACAGCAGGAGCACAGCACCGCTATGTTCTGTCTTATAAGTGATTCTGGTTTTCATTATGTTAAATCATATTATGCTATATTTGAACTCCTTTCGGGGGGGGAGGGGAAGGGCGAAAGTAAATAAAACTGAAATAAGATCCTAAAATCTTCTAAATATGTTACTTTGCAAAAAAGGTTTACATGTCCACTTTCTATGACACAATTGATAATCTTCACATAAAGCCCAGAAATCCTGGCATTATAATTGCATCATGCCTTTCAAACCAAATACTTCATTGTATATATTGCAATCAGTTGCTATTTTTATAGGTCTACATTGTCACAAAAAGGAGTAGGGAAGGATAAGAACCACCTAAGAACCCCAAACCCCAAAGGTATGGCTTTATGATTTTTAGTGAAAAACTTACAAGAAATACCGTCTAAAAGTAACCAAAAGCATTAAGGAAAAAAAGGAATAAAAAAAAAAGGAGAGAGAAATTGTTTCTTTTCCCACCACAAGAGCACAGTCTTGGAAAACTAAAATTCTTCTCCAGTGTCAAAGTAAGTTGCTATAGCACAGATTCAGCAAAATCATTAAGGCCTGACACCTACATCACTTCTGTTATATAGAATCGTAGAATAGTTAGGGTTGGAAAGGACCTTAAGATCATCTAGTTCCAACCCCCTGCCATGGGTGGGGACACCACACACTAAATCACGCCACCCAAGGCTATGTCCAACCTGGCCTTGACCACCACCAGGGATGGAGCATTCAAAACTTCCATGGGCAATCCATTCCAATGCCTCACCACCCTTACAGTTAAGAACTTCTTCCTTATATCCAATCTTACACATTTTTAAATTTATTAGGAAAGTAGAAATTGAATTAGTTTTTCTGAACAGTTCCTTCATAGTGAGGTGAAATATCAGTATTTCTTCCAGCAAGTTTGGGATTTTTCTTTCATTTCATAAAAATTAACCTTTTTCCACAGAACCCTATCTGAGACTATTAAATTTTTATTATGGTACCCACTTCTTCATTACAATTTCCAATACTCAGTAACTAAATTTACAAAAAGGCAATTCTAAATTACATGTACAATAGTAATTGTACTATTACAATAGTAATTGTAAAAGGACTATGGTCCCTGTCAGAGGCCATCACTTCCGTAAAAGCCATCTTGGATAAGAGTCAATGGGGTTTATAACATCTCATTTGGGGAAACATAAGCATACTATTAAAACAGCATCTTACAACCTATTCAAAACAGAGTTCTATGAGTTATTTGAACAATCCAACCATTGATATAATTAATTTTGATGTAAATCTCTCTCAGGGACTTTAATGAGCCAAGTCAGGAAAATCCAAATTAAATTAAAGAAATGTAAACTGCATCTCAGAAGCTCCTGACTAATGATGTTAACAATATTTCCCCAATGCTACCTAGAAATTACACATTTATAATAATTTTTTAAATGCATTTAGTTCTTTAAGAAACATAGATGTTGCTCAAGGATTCCTAGAAATATCTTCATAAGATTCAGGGGACTCAATAATAAAGACATGATGGTTTTGCTTCTACATTACGCACCTATTTTTTCTATTATTTAGATATCAGCATACACCACAGTGTTGTGTCCTAAAGTTCTAGAGAAAGAAATAAGGACATTTATTTCCAGACCTCGTCATATTTTGAGGTGAATCCATACATTTCTCACAACAAACTGGCATGCTCATGGCTACGCCAGCCTCCTCCACTGCAGGCTTCTTGAAAGAAGAGAAAGGGTCAGCTTAAGAACCTGGAGAAGCCAACATCAGTCCTAAAAGAGTAGTGAACAGTGCCACTGCATGAAAGCCTACACTGAAGGAAAATAGATCCGAAGGTAGAGCCTTGTGCAAGGGCAGCAAAATCTATTTTCACAGCCAGTTAGAATTCATGGATTTTCCCCAAACCTTACACATAAAAAGCAAGACAGCAGGACAAGTAAGGCATTACCAATTCAGACTATAATTAGGGTGACCTCATATATACCAATATGCAACTAATAAACTGACATCTTTCAAATCTATCATATATCTACAAAGAATGCTCATTCTACTCAGTCTCCACATAACCAAGAACAGGGTCTATAAAACTATACCGTGTTTCATAAGACAGGCCAGACACATGAACATTAAAAATCTGATAATTCTATTTTCGCAGAGTAGTATGATAGATGGCACTTTTATGCTGTAACCTAATAAAATACCCTCTCCTTTGTCCTTCCCACCAGAACAATATTACACTTAAAGGTAGATCTAATTAAAAACACCAGGGGATGAGATCAGTCATTGGTCTGTATCAAGGAGAAGCCTCTGTGCAGTGATCTCCACACAATAGCAAGCCGCACCTACAGCTGCGTGAAGGTCCCCAAATGTGGGTGCTCCCTAGCTTCCAAATCATGCCCTCAGGACAGGGAAGTGATTAACACACTCAGTTAAATGGTCAAGTAAATGAATCAGCACCAGTATGTTCCTCACCTGAAACAGGAGAGATCCATTGTGTATTTCCTATTTTAGAATAATTCCATTTTGAGCATGTAATTTCTGCTTACCTAGCAGAGAAAAAAACCCAAACAAACAAACAAAAAACGACCTAGAAAAAAAAAAAAAAAAACAGCACAATTTGGTATTTCAATATTTATAACATACTAATGGCTTCATTCACTTGAAGAAAACTGATGAACCTTCATCCATAACCAAGCTCTTTATGGCTCAGATTTGACACAGGAGTCCATTTAAAGCTCAGCAGAAGTTTCTGAATACCAATTTCTGTGACACACTTGTTCTAGAAAAACCATTTGCTTCTGGTTCTAGTTTACTGTTTCTACATTACAGATAAAACTTAATGAGAATCTAAGCAGCCATCCTATTTCAGAACATCCTTAAATGTAAGAAATAACCAGGAATTCGTATACATGCAGACAGGTCCCCTGCACACACTTTTAAGAGAAAATTTCAAAAGAAATGCAGCTATTCTAAGTTTCTGTGTAAACGATCTAACCAGTTTTGGCTAAAGAAAATCAACTTTGATGAAACTTTTCAACTAACAGCAAACAACACAGTTTTTCTTTGTTTGTATCACCATCTTTCATTGCATTGTGAACTTTATGTCCATTTTTCTTTTCTCATGTACGTTTTTTGTCCATTAGAAGTATAAGATTACTTAAAACAACAAGGAACCTCTTCAAGTCCCTAATTTTTCTAGGCATACTGTCGTCTAGCTAGCCAAATAGCCTTTTGCAGATCTGCAAGAAAACAAGCAAAACTGTCTTATCACCAATAAACAGCCAGCAACTTCAAGAAAAATACTAAAAAAGCTTTCAGTATTCCACTGCAAGCAAGCCAAATGGAAATCCCATTGATGCAGAGCAGTCACATAGTCCTTTTGCATGCATCCATCCTTCTTAGATGAAGGATTTCAACTGTCAGATAAAAACAAGACAAAATGGCAAGAATAAAATGTCTGAAAGCAGAAAGCTGATGTATTAACTGTGATACACACACACACAAAAAAAAAAAAGATATTAATGTTTCTATGAATGCTGACCTTTCATAAGTTTTTAAAACATCTTTTTCACCCTTTTTATTGCTCCCTCCCCCAGGAAATAATATGCTCAGCCATTAGTGAAAAATAATATGGTTTATTTTACAATTAACAGATACTCTTTTATATGCTGACATGTTATTTGCCAATTCCTAACACCACCACCGATCATCAACTCTGATATTATTAGGGCTTTTTTAATATAGTAAAAAGTAACTATATTTTTAACTTAAAATACGGGCCGCATTAAAATACAAATCAAGTATCACAGCTAGAAATATCTTTCAGTTAAAGAAGAGATTTTAATCTCAGCATAGTGACTGAATAATAGAGAATTGCCAAGCAATCCCAGGGTGAAAAAGGTATATTATACAAAATGTAAAAGAAAAGTGGACAAATACAAGATAACCATAAACTGTTCGAAAGTCCAAAGGGAAAAATAAAAAAAAATACTCTTTATTCTGCGAGCGTTGCCCTAAATTTAGATGCAATTTGACACACTGAACTCTATGCATCTCTAAAAGAACAAAACAGGAAGCTGAACCACATCCCACTTTATACACTTGAATGAGACTTACTAAATTGAATGATGTTTGCTTTGGGCCATAAACAGCAATACAATATTCATCAAAACTCACCAAATTAAACTTTTTTCACACTTCCTTACCTCTGGCCCAACCGATTTCCCCTAAATTGATTTTGCACTGAGAAACACAGAAGTCGATACAAATGCTTCCTGACAAACTAAAGAAACTAGGAAAAGACATTCTACAATATGAGATTGTTTAACACATGTAAATTTAAAGAAACAAGGTTTATGGATTAAGTATTTAAAATACTTAATAGACCAATTCAAACACACTGAAAAAAGGCTTCTGGACACATCACCTCTTCCCTAATCAGTATTGCACTAGCATAAACGTATATGTTATTTTTAATGAGCAACATTAACATTAGGATTTAGAAAGTGATGCATCAGCACAGGGAGTATCTATTTTGTTCATCCTCCTCAACAAAATAACTACAATGCCTCTTGCAAATGCCGCATTACTCAGTGTTCCCTTGTCTTGGGTTCCTACAGGGATGATATCCACAGCAGCAAACAGGCTGCACATTCACAAAGCTGTAGGGATGACAAAAAACTCCTGTGCTGCAAAGTACAGTGGGGAGAGACAAGTGTTAGAAGCCTAGTTGTCTTCAAACCTACCATCCAACAACAAAAGGGACAGACCTGCAGTAGGTGGGCAACGGGCTGTTACATACCACGATGGGAAGGTTAAAGGTTCAGGCAATAGTGCTGGTGCAAATCATGACCTCCAGAAGTCAATAATATCTACAGGCCTTACACAAGCAACAGCTTTGGTCACCCACATGAAAGGTTTTTCTCTCAAATTTGTATGTCTGTCACTCTATATTTATGGAAAACATGCAACTATAGCAATTCTAAAACAGGACCAAAAATGTTCAAATCCTCACCAGAAGCCAACAGTGCTGGCACATACCATCGGCTAGTTAATGCTTTACTTCTTGTAATGGACCTGGATCTAAAATGAGTAATGCAGCAATAAAAACACTACACCAAACAAGTTTATTTTGCATTTTGGTTTAGTATAAGATGGAGAAGTACAGGATTGCTGCTCATTCTATGGCATCAACATAGTATAGCTGTGAAAGAAAATGGCTCAACAAAGGAATGAATACAGTCTCTCAACATACCTAGCAGATGCCTTTTAGAAAAAGATATGCTTCCTTTGGCACACAACAGAAGAAGTGCACTCTTTTCTTTAAACTGTTACTTTATAGTTTAATAGATGTTCTTACTCATCCACCAAAAAAGCAGATAAATGATTAAAAAAAGACAATATAATTTGACTTCACTCACTTACCAAAAGTGCACATACGAACAATAAAAAAGCACTTCTGAAGTAAATGTCACTAACAGAAAAATACAACAGATGTGGATAACATTTATAAATGCTCTCATATGATCCACAATGTGATTTTATATATTAGATTTAAGTAGGGATTTATACCAACTCTGCAGAGAAGTATGATTTGTAATAGCATTCATTTTTCAGTTTGCTTATATTTCAAAATGTTCTGCTAAAAATCACAGCTCCTCAGTTTATCATTATGGTTGACTGAGATTGATAAACTCAGTAGGAGTTATGTATCACTAATACCACGATAAAAGGAAGTGCATCAGTGTGTATAATTACTGAAAACCCTTTTATTAAACCAATGGTTCTTTGGTTTCTCTACGCACAAAAAAAAAAAAAAAACCAAACAAAAAAAACAAACAAACAAAAAAAAAAAAAAAAAACAACCCAAAAAAAAAAAAAAAACCCCATGCAAAGAGCTATAAAATAAAGGCTGAAATCCACAATTACTAAATAACAAATATACCATAGGGTGCAAGGGAGATGGAAAGCATCCAGAAAACTTCCACATCTGTAGGAAAGTAGCATGTAATTATCCTCAATCTATGCAAGATGACAACGTGTAATTCACATTATGCTTCCCAAGGCACAGCATGTGGCAATGCACTGTTCAAGATACCTTCAAAAGATCTTTAGAACATAGGTAGAGAACCTAAAACTGAAGCCAAAAGAGAGCGCCAAACATGATGTTGTCCACAGGCTGTTAAATGCTCACAGTTTCTGTTTACTAGCCAGTTAAGCTTGGTAAACAATGACTTCAGGAGCCTTCCAGAAAGAAAGAGTTTAGAATGTGCTACATATAAAGCATTAAATGTGATTCCTCTAATAATTCCTCTATTATAATTGCCCCCACTGGCTACTTACTGGACCCTGATCCTATTCCTGGAATAAAAATTGAAATAAAAAGCCTTTATGCCATTTCTGATACTGCTTTTATGTAAATCGCACATGGTAATTTTTTTATTTTAAGTTGCCAAAAATGAGAAAATAGGACTTGGATGACATGCTTCCCACATTTTACTGGGTATGCTCAATCCTAATGCCAGATTTACTTTGCTTTTAGTCAAAAGTTGCACGAAAGCAAACTTAAGCAAGTGTCAAACACTGGCATATTCATGAAAAATGCTAGAGTGAATTTATGAAAGAAGGTTGCAATTTTTCCATCAATAAACTTCATCCTATGCTATCTGCCAAAAATGTCCAAAATAAAACGGTCAAAATAATATAACAACTTTGAGAACTGGACTTTGAACTTTGTGCATGTGGCAGAAGACTGGCTTCCTCCCGTGCTTCTGAAGTCCTCCATTATTTACCTTTCTCCCGTAAGGCATCTTTTAGAGTTCATTCTAAGTCCACCTTCTCTCATAATAAATCTAGTACTTGGAAATCTACAGCAATACATTTTGGCATAAGTACATGATCTGCTACATGATTATGACCTTTTCAATACTATAATGATCAAACACTTCTTAAAATCTTTGGACTTGAGAAACGTGTATGCTGATCATCTCATAACAACATACCAAGATAGCACCACATTGTCTCCTTTCACTTACCCCATTCTTTCCATAGCAAAATATCAGGCATTTTTTGCTTTAGCAAAACTATAGAAACACTCAAGTACTCAAAGAAAATCTGCCTAAAATGATGGCCTTTCAGCAATAGCCCTGGACCACCTGGTGGTCTGTGAACCACCCCTAAATATGACCACAAAGAAGAACTATGAATGTCAAGTGTTAACTGGCCTAAATTCACTGCCAAGAGGTCTGCATTTTCACTCAGAAGCTCCAAAGTTCTCTATACAGTAAGGAAAGTGGAAAAATATTCTAAAGGATCACAAAAGGTTGCTTGTACAGAAAGGCTACTCATCATTTGTGTTTGCACTATCTGTTTGTTTTTAACAACCAAGACCTGGTCTTCTATTAATTTTTAATGAATAGGATAAGACTCCTGGCATAACCCATTGAAACTCAACTTATAAATTAAGATCTCTCAAATACAATTATATTTGCTCCCAAATAACTGTAACTGCTGTCACACTGGTGTAAATGTGCAACTTCACCCCAGCACTAATGGAATTCAGATGTGAACTGCTGCTGACAGAAAGCTAGGCAGCGACTGAAAAGCCACAAAGGTATCTGTTCCATCTCTCATGCAGATAAGCTTTAATATAAAATTATTTGACAGTATGTTTGCATCTCCACACAAACGTTCAAATTATATTATTTAGCATTCTAAGGCAATGCAATGTTTTGTGATGGAAGATAGTGCCCATAACAGGTTATTCATACTAAAAGACCATGCAAGTGGCTCCGGGAACCCGTAACAGCTAGATCAGAAACACGGATTCTTCATATCCAGTCCTACATTTTATTCAGTGGGGACATCACCTTTCACATTCCTAAACCACAAATAAGTAAAATAAAACAGCAACACCATGTGCCCCAGTATGTCAGAAATTTGGTCCCCATATTTCTTATCCTGTGCAAACATTCTGATCTTCAAACTGCTTCTAATGCTTGCAGAATTCAAAATTCATAGGATACCCACAAAGTGCATTAAAAAGAAAGTACAGAAAAATATGAGTCATTATATCCAAGTCAATATAAGCTATTCACTTTGTTTTCAAGCAGTGAATAAAGTTAACAGAGAGGCACTTGATAAAAAATTAGCAAAGCTTAAGAACTGTGAGATAAAATAAAGTTTCTTAGGTGATAATAACTAGAAGAAAGCACAATGTGTCTCCAAAACACTTCTTCAGAGATTCCATCCAGTAGAAATTTGTGAACAGATGAAAAACTGCCTGAAAGCCTCAAAAGTTTATATTTTGATATATTTTATATCAAAATATATGCTGATATTACCATGGCTGCTACAGGTTAGGGTTTTTAATTGTTTCACAAAAATAAGCTCAAGTTTTTAC
>JAOEHX010018107.1:0-13939 GCA_025448015.1 Bolborhynchus lineola | reverse complement strand
TATCTAAAAGGAAAAATATTCAGAGGAATACAGATAGAGGAAGTGTTCATAAATTTGATGGTTGTTTGAATATACCATCTGCCTGTGTTTCTACCTTAAAATGTGATATGACATCTAGCACTGTTAAGCTAGAGGTTTGGGGTTTTTTGGTGGGTGTTTTTGGTTGCTTTGGGTTTTTTTTGTGTGTGTTGCGCGTTTTTGTTTTTTTATTTGGACAAACAGATTTTACTCCAGTTTATATTTCACTTTTCTTTCTTCTTTAATGCTTTGTTGAGAATGAAAAGTATATTCTTTTCTGCATGGTTTTACTTGTGTATGTTCTTCATAATGTTTTTTTTTTTCTTTTTGTTTTTTTGAGTTTTCCAGTAGCTGTGGTTCAAAACCCCTCCATTTTTATTTTTATTTTTTTTTACCAAAGATGTTACCTCTTCTTAAAATGAATCAGAAATGCAAATTCTAGAAATAAGTGGCTGGTCAGTCTTGTTTTGGCCAATGATGTGTGGAGTGTACGTGTGCAAAACATACTTGGAGGCCTTCCCTAATCAACTTAAGCAAAATAAATGGAAATAAATGTCCCCAAACTCCTTGCAGCAGTTAAATTGATTTAATTTGAATAAGATTAAAGCTATAATATGCATAGCTGTTTTCATGTGAAGATAAGCTTAAACAAAATTCTTCCTCTGACCCTAGTTCAGAGTAATAAGCAGGCCAGAACCCTTCATTTGAGGATTATGATTTCCCTTCTGAATTTCTAGTCTCCTCTGTTCTTCCTTCCCTCCCCACTTCTTCTTCTTAGCTCTAAGATTTTTCCAAACACTCTTGTTTGCATGTTATTTTGTCATTTGCAAGTTTGGTCTTGATGCAGTGAACTGTGCATTATATTAAGACTTAGTTGCAAGAATCATGGAGCTGGAACAAATATTCTACACAGCCAATTAAGTACAAAATCATAGGAATAGAGGTTGCTATCTACAGCCTCAGGTAGGAATTTCTGGTTTTGATTGTATGTGTTAATAGATCTCAAGTAAGGGAAAAACATGAGTCATTGGAGAAACAGCACTCATAGAATAGAGGTGAAGTACACAGATTAAACCCCCATTGTCCTGTGTGTGAAGGTAAGAAAGTCATATTCTGTGTCAGCCTGTGAGAGTGAAAGGTTGCTGATATAGTTTTGCTGTAAAAAAAATAGGATTCATTATGGAGTTGTGATGTTTCATCATTTTATCTTTTCAGCAAAATTTGGACAGAAAGTTGATTGAGTGCTGAATAATATATAGAGCAAAAAGATGAGCATCTGGTGGCTTTATTAGTTAAGCAGTTTTCAACAGCTTTAACTCAGTGTTTCAGTGATATTAATAGATTGCTAGACTGCATCCTTACTATCCAAATTCAGTGAAATGTTACATCCAGTTCAGCTGTTATAGTCGATGTCACTCAGATACCATGTAAATATGTGAAAATGGCTTCAGCAGTACAGAATGCTTTAAAATGGTTAAATGACTGTGTGTTAAAGCTTTGCACAGTCAGCTGTATGTAGCAAAATAGTTATTATTTGCCAGTTATCTGGACTTTATCTGAATTGTTTGCCTTATGAAGTTAACTAAAATTTCTGGTTTTGGCAAAGAAGTCATTAAAATGTGAAAGGTATTCCCGAGTCTGTACTGTCTCCAGAGATACAGTTGAATGTGCACAGTATGTTTGACTGAAAGGCTAGTTTTGCTTTTGTATTGCAAATATGGTGTACAAACAGCTGTGGAAGTGATAAATTGCAACCTTTTATCTCCAAGAGCTTAATGTAAAGAAATGCAGGCTAGCATCTGGGTGGCTATCAGTTAGCCATATCCTATTAGCTTGCATTTACTTATGTCAATTTTTAGCAACTCTAAAGTCATCTTGATCTTTGCACAGAAAACCTGTTATACTCACCCAGGTTCTGCCAGCCCTAAGAATTTTAGAAACTTTCAAGTAAGCTTTTTAGGCTTCCTGGGGGAAGGAAGTATAAAATAAGAAGGCAGTATGTAGCCAGGCTGTGTACCAGCTGCTTTGTTTTCCTTCTGTACCCCTTGTTGTTGTACACTTCTGTGTTCCTTCTGTATTTCTTGTTGATCTTCCTGAGATGAAAGTTACTGAAAATGTCACATGAGTGTTGCAGTTTCCATGTTGCAAAAGCAAATGTGTAAGTATTGAGTTGTGAATTCCCATGTTGATATTTAGAAGCTTTGTCTGGCAGTCGTATTTCAGGAGTTCCTTGAAATTGTTGTGATGAGAGTTGATCTTAAATATGCAAGATTTCATATGCTATAAAGCAACTTTATTACATAATAAATTCAGTACTGAAACATGAGAGAAATAACTCTGGACTGAGGAACTTTATTCTTGTGACAAAGCCTGTAAAAATTAGTCAACTAGCTCCAGTCAAGGGAACTTACCTGATTTTTCAGACATGACTGATGGATCTCTGCAGTTCTATAACAGCTATATTACCACCTCAGAAAACTTTTAATTTCTTTAGCTTAGACAGCAGATGGACACAATACTGTCTAATTTTCACTGAGTTAGTGCTATGGGATTTCCTCTTGGCTGTTCCTTTTAATCTTCTTTGTTTAGTTAAAATACAGAGAAAGGAGATGAGGGCAGTTATCTGACCCACAGACACAGGCTGGCTACCCAAGAGAGTTTAAAGCTTATAATAACTCCAGTAAATGGGGAAGAATTGGACAAGTTTAAATTTCTGTCATTCATGGACTTGAAGTGGCAGTTCTTTAAATCTTCAGCACTGCCATTATGCTGTGAAAATCTAGATAGATATTTTCAGTTTACATAAAACGGTAGAAGTTGTCTGTTAGGGGCTGGGAGCTTGGCGTAATGTCAGGCATGAGATAATGGGAGGTGGTGTTAAAATGGCCCACTAGCATGTATTCTGGACTTGAACATATGTAAGCATTCACACAGGCACCTCTCAATGAGGGAGCAATGTCAAGATTTGACTTCTGGAAGCCTTTGCATATACTCTTAACATGACACCATCATGGCAGGACACATCCATATCTCAATACACTTGTGAGTTTGTAAACTGCTGGTTACTCAATCCCTTATGCAACCAAGTGTTTCATTTTTGTGCCCCCTGAAAAATGGAGATACTAATTTGCTTCAATAAAAAACACGTCTGTGGCAGTTAATTCCATGAGACATTGACCATGAGGCAGGTCAAGTGATGATGTTTTTTCCAGGTGTACAGCTAGAGGAAGTAGTTTGGAAGTGGGTTTTCAGTTTTCCAGCCATCTGTTAAAGGTTTTTTCTTGAAGCTGTTTATTATTTCTGAGGCCGTGGTGTATTTCTCAGTGAACTATAGGGCTGTAATATTCAAAGATTTCCCTAAGTTGGGCTGCTGAACAATCCTTAAGTGACAAATTAAAGTCAGTACTGCTGTGGGTTAGTATAGCAGGTGTTTCACCATTATAATGTAAAATCAGAACTAAACTGAAATGAGATCCCTAAGTATGCCACAGGAGAGAAGTGAATCATGTATGTTAGAGGAAAAAATGAGAAACGTTGATTGTGGACTAAGGCATTTGGGAGCTCATGCTCACCAAAAAGGCAGAATTAGGGTTGATACTGGAAGATTATAATTATAGACTTTCTTTATTTTTTGAATCATATAACAGATCAGAAGTGAAGTGTTTTCTCCCTTAAAGTCAGGGATAGTACATTAGCAGGCAGTTTTCTAGCTCATGTGCATGACAGTGACAGAGCAGTTTTGAATTACATAGATTTGCCAGTGCCCTTCTGCCCATATCTGTTGCTGTAATAAGGGTGAAAAGGATTCTTCTGTATGCTCACACAAATTAAGTCCTTTTTTTTTTGTCTGTTTATGAGTGTATTTTGTGCAAACGGGATTCCTGTGCTCAGCCTCAGTTGCAGGCCACTTCACCACCAGAAGTGCAATCATCTGGCAAGCCAGCAGAAAGGGTGAGAACATGGACAGCAATTGCCAGACCATTGCAGTCCATTAATTTTGCCTTAATTATACTTTGGTTCATGATTAATGTAGGTCACTGCTGCCTGGTCACGTTGTAGATCATGCTGAATATTGTACAATGACAGGCACAGCTCCTCGGAGTCATTTTGACACTGTGGCTTAAACAGTCATTGTTTAAACAGGGTAAAGAAACTGTTTATTTTAAAAATGTTTCCAAGAAATCCTAATCCCCTTTTGGGGTAAGTGGAAGAGTTTCTGCTGTGAGATTGCTTATAACTGTAGAAAGAAGTCAGGTTGAATGCTGAAAAGGAAACAGAAAAGGTGCTTTCTCAGCAAGTGACAAAATTTCTTTAGATTGGGTAGATTTGCCCTTTTCACCAAAGGGCTAGGTGGAATGTCTTTGCAGGTCAGGAGATGAGTTGGTCAGGTTAAAATGTGTTAGCAGAAGACTTTGGATCAGGAGTGCTTAGAACCAACCTAGCTCAACGCCTACACGTCCTACTGTGGTAGGAGCATCACAGAGTAAGAAGGAAGAAATCATTAGCTTAGGATAGATCATTCATTCACCCTACAAGGTAGCATCACATGCTTTGTTCTAATGAGTTCTGAATGTTGTTGTGGTCAAGACTACCCCAAACATCTAGCTCTTCTGGTTTGCATTATTTGCAGATCATGGTTACGCCTTGTCTAGCCAGCTATCATCCACCTGAGCAAGAACTGCAGTCTTGCTCTCATATCCCTCTTCCTTCCTTTGCCAGCATCCCTCTTTCTGTCCTACTTGCAATTCAGGTGTTTTCTTTATATGTTTCTTATCACATGGCTTAGCTTCAGTCCTGGTCCAGTGCCGGTGTCCCAGGAAGGCAGGAGTTGAAGTGCCTTGGCAGATGGCTGTCCCATATTTGTGCCCTCTGCTTTCACCTCTTAGGGTAATGAGTGTCATACTTTGTCCTGGGGTTTTTAGGGGAACTGAGGCTACCAATTCTTTGCCTGGAGGTGTTTGAAAAATAAAATGCAGAAATCCTGGAGCTACCTCACAAGTAGCAGGGCTGGAGCATAGCTGGGACTGACAGTCTGTGTATGCCTTGTTCCTGTGCATCATCCAAAGCGTTTGGATAAAAGCCTCACTGAGGGAAACTGTACAGTCTCAAACTTGAATGTTCGTGGGAAGTCAGAAATATATGCTTGAATGCATAGGTTCAATTCCCTGCTGCCTTTGAGGATATACTGTTCATCCTGAGTGATAATTGTCAACCCTGTTTACAAAAAAAGGCATGGGCCTTTCTTCAAACTTAGGTCTGTATTTACATGCCTTTTCCTAGCTGGGTGAGTATAATGTACTTGTTTGACAGAAAGTGATTCAGTTCGGTCTTTGTTTTGCCAGAAAAAAAAAATCTTGAGCAATAGTAATTCAGGTTGAAACTCCCCAAATTAATTAAATCTGTTGGCATCAAGGTTTAATTTAAGACAAAAAGATTTATACTTCTTGTGGGTTTATATAAGAAACAATGCAAGAGGATTAAAAGTTGAGTCACTTCAAGACATGAAGCAAGTTAAATTACTTGCTGATAAAATCACAGGGGAAAAATATATATTAAAAAAATTCCAAAGCCAACCCAAACCCCTTCACATGTAATCTTAGTGGAGGTTAGATTTTAGTGAGTTGTTTGTTACTGCCACCTTGTTTCAGGAGCAGTGACTAAACATATGCATATGTAAGCACCATTCTGCAACCCCTACTTCTTGTTCAGGAGTGCAGGAGTCTGGTAGGAGCTTCCATAAATGGTGACTGCCCTTCTCTTCAGTTCTGATTGCATGTGCATAGATGTAGTATATCTTTAGAAGCTCAAAATTCCCTTCTTGTCGTCATTACAGTTATGTGAGAGGCTTTTGCTCATAAGACCAGATGATAGCTTTCTTGCAATGATGAGCACATGGGAGTAGGAGGAAAAGAGTTCTTTTCACTATGCATCCTACATGATTACATTTAAAATGATGGAATGAGTCAAGGCTAAGTTATCTAGGCATATATCGATACTTATAGGTTAAAATAGGTACAGTAGTTGCATTTCCTAGATAATTTCCTTATTCTTCTACTGTGTTTGCAAGAATATGAAAATTTTATTCATTAATTTGACAGTAATTGCTTTCATTCACTAGTCAAAAAAGTAACAACAGAAAGCTCTCCCCACTGTACCTGATTCTGTATACAAAGCGCTTGAATAATTTGACCACAGAAGCTGTTTCACCCTCTCATGTACATATATTCTTCATTGCCATCAAGGGATATCTCAGGGAATTTTTTCTTGTGTGGAAGTAAACAAAAATGTTCCGCCTTTGCTATTTTAAGCAACAAGTGGAAACTTTCATAGGTGAAACAAAGAGTTGAAATGTAAACTGAAACAGCTTTCAAGTTGAACTTCAATTTTGAGTTTATAAACTGCTTTTGTAAGACTCAACTGTAGCTTCATTGCTTCTTTGAATGTGAGTATGATTGCAGAGAACTGTTAGTTATTTCCTTGACATGACAGGAATACGTGAATGCCTGTCTGAGAAGCCTGAGGAGCTTGAAACCTTCATTTTTTTCATTCAGAATCTCTGTTCACTTCTGTGGTGGGAACCAAATAATGAGGAAACCATTTGAGTAAAAGCTGCAACTGCCTACTGTGTTTTGCCTCATCTTTCTTTCATCCGTTTTTTGGTCTCTTCTAAGTGCCTTGTAATTCTAGAGTCTAATAAAAACTGTGGTCTCTTTCAAGCCCATATTTAGGTGCTGTTATGTGTTAAATGTATACTTTGGTTTATGTGTTTTTTTTGTTGTTTTTTTTTCCGGATGTTAGCTTTTTACCCACTGTCAAATTATAGACCATAATGACTGGTATGCCTCTTCTCAACTGCTATTTTCGATTTGCTTTTAACTGAAGATAAGATGCCTGCAATTGCATGTCAAGCTTGGTATGCTGCTCTGCTGCAGAGATAACCAACTAGAGATACTAATCAGTGGCAGGGAGAGTTGTAAAATGATCATTCAAAGATTGTAGTGATCCCAGCTTGTCAGTTTGGATACTGAATCACCAGGTTTACTGGGGTGCCAGTGTGGATCTGTGAGAAATAAGTTTAACAGCCTTTTGATCATCAGGTGCTTAACTGAGATGAATGAAGCTGGAATTGATTCAAATATTGTGCCCAGACTTTTCCCGCCATCATGCTCAAGGAAAATTTGTACTGCATTCTTCTTCTGTAAGAGCCAATAGAAATTAACGAATTCACCTCTATAGAAACAGGGTGCAATTAAATTTAGTATGTTGGACTGAATTTTTTTTCTGATACCTGTATAAAAAGCTTAAGAGGAAAAGCTGGTGGCTGTTAATATCCAGGTATATGGGCATTCTTAGTGCAGCTCCAATTGCTTATCTCTTGTATTTGCAGCATCTGCCCAAGAACTGAGATGCAGTGGTGGGGTGTTTAGGTTTTTGGGTTTGATTTTCATTTTTTTTTTTTTTTTTTCCCCTTAGTTAATTCTTAGCATCATGTTATCATGTTAAATTAGCCTTTATTAGTGTTTATCTTTTCCAAAGTCATCTTTTTTCTTTGCTGTTTCGAACTCTAAAGCCACAATGGATTACAAGGCATTAAAGTTCAGTTTATTTTGAACCTAGAATTACAGTACCGGTACTAGAGCAGCTGATTCAAAACATTCAGTTTTTGTAAACCACTCCTACTTTAACATGGTTTGAATTTTTTGTGTCCTTTGAACCTTTCTCTCTAATTCTCTTGTCTCTTCAAGTTCTATTTTATTCAATTACCATTCAGAAAAGTAAAAAGCTGCACCAGGTGAGCTAAAGATTTATAGTCTTTAATTTTGTGAACAGTGGAATGATTCTCTTGTCTTGCATAGCTGGTTTAAACAATATTTATTTTTATTGGTAGCAGAAACCATTTTGAGTCAGAGCAAATATGAATTACTGCGTAGTCTTAAGCAATATAATTACTGCACAACAAGTGTTGTGTTTTAGTAATCCATTCTGATATGTACTTGAGAAATTATTGATACTATTAGCATTGCAGTAAGTTTTTTCTGTGAAATGTGATATGAGTAATTCTTTGTTTCCATACCTCATGCTAGTTCCTGCGCTGGGCCAAATCATGCTACAAGCATATTTATGCTAGTCTACTAATATCTCTGTATGTTGAGATGAAGTGGTAGGGGGCAGGAGGAATGTGGTTGCTGTTAGCAGACAGGTTATGACTGAAGCATAAAGCTTTCTACTACAGCTGAACCTTTACAGACTATAATGATCGCCTCACCTTCTCCTGAAGCGCAGCAGTGTCTGAGGCAATACATACGACATGTAAAAAGGCCAGTGACAGTTTAGGATATGAGGTGATGCATATAAACTGCAGACATGATACAGTTGTCTAAGATGAAATTTTGCTGCTAGTTCACATTCAGGATCATCTCTAAGAATTGCATCAGATGTCTGGTTACAAGTAACTGTTTTTGAAAGTATAACTCAAAATTTCCACCTGTATAATGGTTCTCGCTCAGAGGCTGATAGGGTTTTGGTGCACTCTTGACACCTATGAATGGCAGCTTCCATAAAGATAGCATTCCATGTACAGTGCTCTGTTCTCTTCCATTCAAATACCTATCTAATGCAAATTTTGTTTTCTTGTTTCCCCTACCAAAGTTTGACTATGACATCTGAGAATTTGTTGTACCTTTTTGCATGGTGTGAAGCACCTACCTTACTTTTACTGTACAGTGTTTTGCATAATTATGCTTCATCAATGCATGAATTTGTTAAACACTTTGGAGTGCTATGAAAGCATTTAAGCTTTCACATATCCTAAAAAATCCTAGTGTTAAAGTGATTCACAGGTGAGAGATTGTGAAGTTGGTGAGATACTTCTGTCCAATTTATGTTCCCTTTCTTCTTAAGACTAGATGAAACAGGCTTCAGATAAGTGGTATAATTTGTTAATGCACATTAGAAAAGAGCTTGAGACTTTTCCTCAACATTTCCTCATCAGTACACATCTCTCTTGCTTTGTTACTATATAGTTATATTGGTACTTGTTTTGCTAGAAAATGTTTTTACTTGACATGAGTACCACTGTTTTTCCTCCTTGAATATGGTAGACTGTTTTTATTTATACTACTAAATATAAACAAAGGTTGCATCCCTATATAGTAATCTCACATGTACACATATCTAAAATATATAGTGTACTTTACCCTTAATTTTCAATGTTTTTTTCTTGAAAAGCTGGTTAGTTTCAAACTACTTATTTCTCTTAAAATATATATACTTATTAATAGAAAATCGGAACATAGTCTTTGAGAAGTCGAATACAGTAAATTGAAAAGACAGATTTTTTTTTTTTTCCTATTTTGGAAAAATCGGAAAAAATAATTTAAGATTTTTTTTTTTTTTTCCCCCAGAAATTTATGCTTTTATCTTATTGGATTAGTTACCTGTGAAATACTAAATAATTACTCCAGTTTCAGATGTTTGTGGAAAAATTTGAAAATACTGGTTAGAATCTAAGTCTTCAGCTGAGGTTATGGCCAACATCTAGAATGGTGCCTTTATCAAAAGTTAGCAGGTTTGATTGTTTAGCTTAAAATTATATTGAAATTTAGTGCTCTTGGAAGTAATTTTAAAATGATGCTTTCAATTTATGGATGATCTTTAAAGGATTTGTTTGGGGGATTTTTTTTATTGGATAGAAGGGAAAGGAGATATCTGTAGCTTTTGCTTTTTTCTTTAGTGCCTCCTGTTGTGTTCATGGTCTATATAATATAAATCTAGTCAATTCTGAGATTAGCATCTTAATCTGTGAGTAATTCTGGTAGATTATGAGAGTTGCTGCACTGCCTCCAATACTGGTTTTTATTTATATAATACATGGTAATCTCTGCCTTTTTGTTGTTGTTGGGTGGGGTTTTTTTGTTGTTGGTGGTGGTTTTTTTTCAATCCATCCTGGAGCTAAATTCAACTGCAGTAAGTTGCATTAGTCCACTCTGTGCCTATGCAGGCTCACTTAAGGACCCACAAATGGAGATTCTGCAAGATAAGGGTCTTAGCTTTCAGACATGGTGGGGTGCAGACCCCTGCTCTCTTCCAGTGTATTTTCATATTACTATTCCTTTGAATAATTATGCTTTATGCCGGTTTCTTCAGTCTCTACTCAAAAACTGCATGCAACAGAAGAAATGAGCTCCTAAAGTACAGTTCAGACAGAATTCAGGACTCTGTCTAAGGAAATTATTATCTTGCTTATGAAGGGACAGAGACCAAAAATGTCTTGATATTTGATAATCTAATATTTCCACCATTATACAGGGAAAAGTGAAACTGTGTGTGGAAGGCTGTATACCCTGTGTATACTGTACTCAGTGGTTTGGGAAAGGAGGAATAAAAACCCCAATGTTGTCTGCAGTGAATGAGTGTGAACTGTAGAGAAAATTAAAGCATTAGGAAGCTTTCTGATTTTTGGCTTTTCTCTGTAAATTGAAGGAGAGCATTTCTTGCCTTGACTCCTTCAGACTTAACAAAACACAAAAGTGGCCCCAGTCATCCCTCCCTGAGCTTTCTGGCTGCCATGGTAAAGACTTGAAAAGAGCTGGCTGAAACTGGAGCTGGGAAACCAGCCCAGGCTGTGCAGCCAAGAAGGGAAGGTCATGCATGCAAAGGGAAACTGCAAGGAGCCTGAGGTTCACATCACCTGCTTGAGGAAGAAAGATATATGATCAGTCTCCTGTAACAGCTTAAATGCTGAAAGCTGTTTCTTTTCTGGGAGATACCTTTACTTATAGTGATTGGAAGGCAGCAGAAGTAGCATGGCTTTTGCAGTCCATGGGCCCTCATTGGGAAGGAAGGGAGCAGCTTCTGTTCCTTGCTTCCAGGCCAGGCTGTGCATCATTTCCAGTGAGTTTTAATATAAAATGTGTAAGCAGTCCCAGAAACAAAGACTGCAAGTTGGGAATGTGCTCATCACTTTATTGCACTAACTGAATTACCAATAAGGCATATGCTAAATGGATTAAGAATAGGCTGCCATCTCAATAGTGGCTCTTCAAAAAGAAGTCTGTCCATCTCTTCAGAGCTTAAAATAATTTTTGTTAATGATCTAGAAACAAAGATGAAATCATTGACAATTATGTTGTCTACAATTTTTATCTAAACAATAAACAACTATGACAGTGAAATCAATAAACAACTATGACAGTTAAATCAAAGGAGTTATATAGTTGAAGCAGCTGATTTCTGAAACTGAGGAAGTCAGACCCCAGTCATAGATCTGGCAGTCAGTCTGAAACACTTGGACTTTGAAAGGGCCAGTAACTGAGTTCATGTCCCCTAGGTGGTGCTGTAGAAGATGCTCATCATATTCATATATTCATTATACATATATATGAAAATATACAAATAGATATAGGAATATATATATGTGATTCATAAATGTGTATAGATATAAAATGTTGGAGATTGGTGAGGCTAATCCTAGACAGTATCAATTTGGTATTCATATGGAAAAGAAGTGTTAGGGAAGGAGGAAGAAATGATCAAAAAGAACTCATGAATCAGTCAGAAAAAATGCCACTGAATAAAAAAACTTCCAAGCTCAGTTAACTTCCAATCTTTGATTTGGTAGCAAACACAATAATAGTGCAGAGGAATTCTGAGGACAGGAAGCTGAGACTTACAGCATTCTCCACTCTAGCGATGCAGACAGCTGAAGAATGATTGGGAATGAAGTCCAGGTTTTAGCATCAGCAGGGACAAGTTACCAGAATCGATGAAAGTTTTTCAGCCCCCAGCACTCCATCATGCCTCTGTGCTGTGCTGACAGGTCTGCTCTGGCAAGTAGCGCTAGCAGAATTAAATACAGCAGAATAAACGATTGAAATGAGATTTGCAACATTCAGGAGATCAGACAAAATCTTTGTGTAAAGATATAGTATTTTCTGGCCTGAAGTTAGATTAAATGTTCTTATACCTCAAAGGAGTATTCATGATTTACAGTTAAATTCCCTTGACTACTGTTGCAATAGGACAAGGGGTAATGATTTTAAACTTAAAGAGTGTGGATTGAGAATGGATTTAAAGGAGACATTTTTTACAATGAGGGTGGTGAAACACTTTAACAGCTTGCCCAGATTGGTGGTAGCTACCCTATCGCTGGACATTTCAAGGTCAGGTTAGATCGGATTGCTCAGAGACTTGTCCAGTTGAAGATGTCCCTGCTCATTACATAGCAGGGTTTACCTAGATGGCTTTTAAAGGTCCCTTCCAACTGAAACCATGTACGATTGATTTGTCTGCACAGGAATTGTATGACGGCCTTACAAAAATATGTTTTTCATTAAAATGTAGTTGAGTTGTGCTGCCTTGGTTAGCATTACGGTTGGACTCTTTTAGTGCCTTCAGTATCTCTGATCACAGACCACTTTCTGATTATGACTAAATTCATCTTATGAAACAGTTGCTACAATTGCCACAAAAATTAATTAAAACCCCATCCTCTTCTGGAAAACTTTGAATCAGTTCAAGCTTACATTTCTTTATTGCCTTGGCTTTGTATCTTTAAATAAATGATACTAACAATCCTCCTATCTGAGCATTAAGAAGAAAAAGGTAATGATCTTAATTTTTGTCTCTGCACAGTCTGTATTTCTAAAAAGTTATGTTACTGGCGTAGAGTATTTTTTATTAATCCTTTGAGTACTGCTTGCTACAGGGGATTGCTCAGAGTATTTCTTCTAAAGTAATACCTTTGTGAGGAAATTAAGCTTACTATGTAGTGTATTTTGCTTTTGTGCTGAAGCTCTAACTTGAACTATTTGAGCAGAAATTTGAAAGGCACTATTTAAAGTGGGGAAACTTTTTTTGATTAAATTTAAAACCAATAAAATGCATCTTTCAAAGTTTGTGTGCCCCTTCCTTCCTGCTTTTAAGACTGTGTAACAGAAAAACCTCCCCATAATTTTGATTTCTCATTAAATGGTGATGGAGAGGAGGATCCAAAGAAGATGCTAGTTTAAACCCTTACACATTAACCTCAGTGTGCTGGTTGTTTTGGACAACTTTAGTGGAATCATTCTTTCCCCTTGCACGAATAATCCAATGATGTTTAATTTAAGGTTTCCTTCCAAGAAACTATGAATAATTTGTACATGAATGCTGAAGTAAGGGTTCACATTGTGTAAGGCTTAAATAATTTCTGTTCATTTAAAATTCAGTCATGAAAGATCCTCTGTGCTTTTAAGACCACAAAAAAAAATTAAAAAGTTAATGAGATTTAATTAGAAATGGTGATGTTGCAGTAGGAACTGGAATTACCCTAGCAGTAAACTACTTGACTAAATAATCTTTCAGTAATGTTAGTTATTAGTGGTAGCTGTACGCAGATTTTGGTTGCTTTTCTGAGTTAAACTTCCCAAGATGCTGCTGCTCCTCTTCATCACCCTAAATGCAACCCTAAATGGGAGCAGCAGAACAGAGGAGGATCTGCCTTGGTCTGTATCTACAGGCAATGCCTTTTTTCCGCACTGCATGTACACAAATGCTGCCGAACACTCTCTGTTCAACCCAGGGTAGCTGGGAATGGCCACTTCCTTACAATTTGTCTGACGGAAGCTATCATAGGATCATGGAATCCTAGAATAGTTAGGGCTGGAAAGGACCTTAAGATCATCTAGTTCCAACCCCCCTGCCATGGACAGGGACACCTCCCACTAAACCATATCACCCATACTATGTCCAGCCTGGCCTTGAACACTGCCGGGATGGAGCATTCACAACTTCCCTGAGCAACACATTCCAGTGCCTCATCACCCTTACACTAAAGAATATCTTCCTCATATCTAATCTAAACTTCCCCTGTTTAAGTTTAAACCCATTACTCTTTGTCCTATCACTACAGTCCCTAATGAAGAGTCCCTCCCCAGCATCC
>JAOEHX010018106.1:2096-26209 GCA_025448015.1 Bolborhynchus lineola | reverse complement strand
CCAACCAACCAAAAAAAAAAAAAACAAACAACAAAGCATTCAAGATACAACTGCTTTGCTTATAGCATGTAAAAAAGCATACAGGATAAGGACAAAAAATAACACAAAGCTATTACAGAATAGTACATTGTACTTAGCAGTTTAGTAGGCACACTAACCACTGCACGTGAAAAGGTGGTGTTCTTAACAGCAACAAAACCAAAGCCTCCCAACTACAGTATGCTATCACATGCACTGAGAAAAAAAAATGTGTCCTGGTAATAAAATAAATCGGTTGAATTCAAGTATCAGCCTACCAAACCACCTGTTTCAGTTACAAAGGGGATGTACCAGCCATGAGAGCACTATTTCTGCCTCTACAATTCTACCTGAAGAACTGGAAGCTTTAAGGTTTGATACTGCTTCAAGTTATTCACGTTAAGTTTCTCCTCTAGGAAGAGTAATCCTGCATTTATCAGCTGGTTAGTTAGCTAACGCAGGTCAGAAATACTAGGTAGTTCTTCATTCATCTGGCATAAAAGTTCTTCATTCATCTGGCATAAAAGTTCTTCATTCATCTGGCATAAAAATGTGTATGAAAATACACATGGGCATTCATGCATGAAAAGCTAGTTAAATATAATACTGAAGGACTGACAAAATGGAAAAAGCTAGGGCTTCAGAGTTAAATACCGCAAAACAGCAATGAAAGCATTAGACAGCCTGCAAAACCTGAGTGCTGTCCCATGGGTTTGCCATGCTTTTTAATTAAGGCAACCTGAATGATGCTACTTTAAGCTTTGGTATTCCTTACTTTTTTTTAAGCATACCTTCAAGATCAGGAGTTTTATACTTCAAGGCCCGAAGTGCAACACAAGAACAGAAGTGTGTGAGGGTGAAGAACTTTCTGCTAAATACGGAACAAGCTGCGTAAATAGAGAAACAACTAAGTACCATTCTCTTTGGGTTCTGGCTGGCTATACATGGCATGGTGGCACCTAGATCCCACTGCAGGCAGCAGTAGTTTGGTCTTATCCTTCACTATTCTTCTGAAACTGTTGTTTTTCATCTACAGTGCCAATAATTCCAGATATTTCATAAGTAACTACTGGGTATGCAAATCAAATCAATCTGTGATCAAACTTTTACTCAAGGCAACTTCAAAAATAGTATCAGCTTGGGGCTGAGAACTGCTGAGCCTAGAACAAACACAGCATGAAATGGCACATTGAACAGGGTATCATGGAAAAGTGATAATAGCCAAGATACAGATTTTGACACAAGCTTGGTGAAATTCAAAAATTGAAACATTTGAAAACGAGTAAAGACCCCAATAAGATAATACACAATTTGTTCCAGAGAAGAACCAAATTAACATAGATCCTCCAATTCCTAAATTATATTTCCCATCCAACTTTCAATAACTGTAAAATTTTACCTCCTAACACACACCGGAAACCATCCCCACGATAACCTGCCTTACACTGGCAGCTGAAGGACCCAGGAGTGTTGTAGCAAAAGGCATCTGGATGACAGCGGCCTTGTTGACATTCATCTATATCTGCAAAAGAAAAGTGCAATCTCAGGTAACTGTTCCTGATGGACAAATGAGAGCCACAAATTAAAGTGCAAACCTGCCATATTATTTTCCTGCTTCTATTTTAGGATATCTGATTAGAGTTAAGAGACAGTTTTGTGAAAGAAAGTCTATACAGAAATGCAAAGAAGGAAGAGTTAAAAAAAAAAGCAGGCATGTATTTTAGGTTCTGTCTCTCAGCAAATCTGTGCACTCTGCTGTTCTAATGAATAACTAGCATTAACTCACAAAGTACTTTAGAAATACATGCCTATGTTCCTCACAGAAAAGACTGAACACAGCAAGACAAGTGGGATTTGGCCAGCAACATTTCCAACACATAGCTAGGTAAAGCTGCTCCTCTACCACACTCCAATTGACAGGAAACAGAATATGATATTTTTTTACATAGCTTGAGCATCATGTGTCACTGCTCCATTCTTATGCACCAATATAGTGCAAAGACTTGCATCAGGTGAATGTCTAGTTTGCAAACTGTAATACTGTAATTTCTGCATTTAACTCATTTTGAGACTTCTTTAGCTGAAATACTGAAGAGTAAACTCAAAAGTGAGGGGAGGAAAGGACAAAAGCTTAATGCAGTGCCCACCTGAAAGATTTAAACAATGAAATTTCCTACTTTAAATCCCAAGTAATTATAGGGTATTTGCAATAACCAGCCAAGTTGTGCAATAAAAAGTATAAAATCCCCCAAACAAATGGTGCTACCCACCCTCACAGGCTCGCCCATCTCCAGAGAACCCAGGGAGGCACGTGCAGATGTAGGCAGACCCTCCGGTATACACACACTGGGCACGCTGAGGAATGTCACAGTTGTGTGTGCCTGTCTGGCAATGGTTTATGGCATATTCAACAGCTGCAGGTTAGATATAGAAGGGAGATGAAAATTTGAGTTTCCCTCCATGAAGTCTAAAGCTCATGGTAAGTTTCTTAGGGAGAGCTGTGAAAGCATACAGAAGAGAAAGGAAACAAGGGAAACTAAGTGAGCTGGTTTGGGGATTGGGATTTATTATTTCTCCCTTTTTTTTGTAAAGATCTCCCCTTTCACTGATGTTAAATCCTCTCATGAATGTTTTACAAGGAACCTAATGTCCTCAGTATCTCATAGATACTTGTTAACACCAAACAGGGCAGAAAAGCTATCACAATGACAGATCCTAATATCCACAACAGTTTTGTTTAGAATAAGGGGTCCTGAATAAAGAAATGGAAGGCATCTCACAGACATACCTTAAGTGTCAGCTAGAGTGGCCAGTTCACTTCACAGTGAATTACTAGATATCCCACTATGCTCATCTAGCATTGACCAAGGGCTGTCATCACTTGGCAAGAGATAGGAGCTGTAACTCACGCAATAGCTGATAAACATATTTGTCAACAGTTAGGGAGATTTTTGACCAACAGTGGAAGCTGGGACCAGTCCTGCAGCTTTTCAGAACTTTCTCATTGTTGACAGCAGTAACTTTGAAGGTATTGCACTGCTTTACACACAAATTATTTCAGGTAGTTACTGGAGCCTTGCATATGCTTACCTGTTATGTCAAAGAAGAGGAAAAGAAATCATAATGTTTAAAATAGGAGGATGCAAAATACTATGAAAAGTTGGGCCCAGAAACAGGTGAGCTTGCAGTGTGTACATTTAAGAACAGACTCCCAGCTGCTGTGACAGAGAATCCACTAAGGCTTTCTTTACACAGTTCTTACAAGGAGTTGACAGGGGTCTGAGACAAGACTCTACAATGCTCCTTTCATCACAGTAAGCATGTATGAACTACCACACTATCAGCAGGGAAATAACAAAAATCTACCATCAGAGGCAGATCTGAAAACAGTCATGTTTTCCATTTCTCCGGAGATTACATCATTGTTAGAATCATTTATATGTCTGTTTGACAAAAATTTGTATTACAAAATAATCTATTCAAGAACTGCACTATAAATGCATAAGACTGCAAGCTGGAGCTCAAAGGGAGGGCCCAAATCTTCCCGTTCCTCAGCCTACAAAAAGGAGAACAGGATTTATTTATAACTCTCTTCTAAAGACATCCAGCAAATCTCACAGCTGGTATGAAAAGTGTGCAGTACTAGAAAAGCCAAATCAGAGTTGGTATCCCATTTTAACCTGCAAAAGCACAAAGATGTTAACTGTTGCCCCTTCTGTGGTTCAAGTTGTCTGTGGGTTATAAAATCCTCCCCTGAGGAAAGGGTAAAAAGATTACCATGATATTTATTTTCATTCCATTGGGAAACTAGAGCTCATCTTGGTTCTCTTCAGTCTTACTGGTGCAAAGTTTGGGTTTGATTGAAGGAAGGAATCAAACTGAAGTCTTTCAAGCTGGGCAAGGAATTACTTTGTACTTGTCAGAAGTGTAGAGGGCCACGAGGATGATCATGGGACTGGAGCACCTCCCATGTGAAGATAAGATGAGAAAGTTGGGGCTGTCCAGCCTGGAGAAGAGAAGGCTGTGTGGAGACCTCATAGCAGCCTTCCAGTATCTGAAGGGGACCTACAGGGATGCTGGGAAGGGACTCTTCATTAGGGACTGTAGTGAGAGGACAAGGAGTAACTGGTTCAAACCTAACCATGGGAAGTTTAGATTGGATATGAGGAAGATACTCTTTACTGTAAGGGTGGTGAGGCACTGGAATGGGTTGCCCAGGGAAGTTATGAATGCTGTATCACTGGCAGTGTTCAAGGCCAGGTTGGACATAGCCTTGGGTGGCATGGTTTAGTGTGAGGTGTCCCTGCCCATGGCAGGGGGGCTGGAACTAATTGATCTTAAGGTCCTTTCCAACCCTAACTATTCTATGATTCTATTAACTACATGAAAAAGCGGTAGAGTGAAGCCAGCATGGTCATGGCTGGAGGGAGGAATGTTTCCTTTCAGGTCCAAGTGACGGAAGTGCAGTGGTGGGCATAACGGAAAGAACATGAAGTTGCCCTTGCACATCTCACCCTATCCCTTCCAGCAGTCTGGCAGAAGCTGCTTTTTCCAACTGTTCTGCAACAAAGGGGATACTTGGGTGCACTGTGAACAGATGTGAATGGTAATTGTTACTGAAGTAGAGAAATGGGGCTTGTGATGAAATGCAATACGCAGCACGTAAAGCCACGCTTTAAAGGAAGCAATGCAACTTTCTGCTGAAAGATGAAGGCTTCTCAGTCTTAACTGAAGAGTACTCTTGGCAACAATGAGGAAAGACCTGAATGTATTAGCTTATCAGAGAGTAACTCAACTTCTATCACAAAGCAGTCACAACAGAAACAAATGCAATCTTTAGCTACTATCAGTTATTTCCAAATAAAACAGGAACTGGTCCAACAATACTGGAGGAGTGTGCATAGGCTTTGTCAGTACAAAATTACTGTCAGGTTGCAAACAGACAAAACCCTGATAAAAAAAAGAAAAAAATCTAATCTATATCCTACCAGTCGCAGCTCTAGCAAGAGAGTCATTACCCCTCTTCCAGCTGCCATTTATAGATTACTTTTTATTTAGCATTTGATATTTGCAATACAAATGATGCCAGAAAGAACCTGATTAATATTCCAGGGTGTAAAGTTTATGGATTTTCTGTCTGTATGGAAAATTCACTTTCAATATTCACCCCACACAATCATCTTGCAATTCTGCCAGATAGCAAATGGAATTTCTACAACTTCAGTGAAAAACAGAGCAAACAGGAAAAAAATATCCCTTGCTAGGACAACCTTAGTCCAGCAAGTACAGATTAACTCAGGCTCCCTCCAGAAAAAATGGGGTTTGATTAAATAACTAATTCAGTGATAACTACTGAAGTTTTAATGGCTCATCAACAGACCAGCTGGCTTCCTTCCAAATCACAAAAATTTTAACAGTGAAATGATCCATAGTTGTAGTTTCCTTCCAGCATGATTAACTGTCACTTCAGAATAAGCCTGCAATAGCCAAGACACTATCACAATGGTTTAGACCTGTGTATTGCCTTGTCAAGGGATGAATCTGTAACTAAAATCTAATCCATTATATTTAATTTTGGATTGGATAAAGAAAACCAAAATGAAACCAAACAAAAAAACCCACAAAACAAATAATAAACACCCCCCCCCAAAAAAAATCCCTCAAAAAACCCTACCCCTCAGAAAAAACCCAACCAAAACCGAAAACAAAACCACAAAGCCCCCAAAAGCCAAAGTGCATCAGTGTAAAAAATGCAGAAAAAGTCCTACTTCATCCTGAATGTGAGATGATGCAAAATATCAACAAATTAGTAACTGCTTGCTTTAATTTTCCTGCTTTTACAAATTTGGATTTTATGTGAAATCTACAGCTAATGATACAGAAAGGACAGAAGCATTCAATAATTTCCACTTTCTATTTGGAAACATTTGGAATGGGGAACTTTTACAAGATGAATACAAAGTACTTTGGGCAGCTTCTTCAGTTACTCTTAGCCTAATGGACCGTACCACTACATGCAGCATGAGCTCCTGAGTTCAACTCATGTTAAAAGTCACTGCAGATCCCTAAAATTATTTCCTTTCCCTGTGAGATGAATGACAGCCTGAAAGCCCAGTGGGCAGTGCTTTTAGGAAATGTGAAACTTACCAACACAAGTCAGCCCATCAGCTGCAAACTGGTATCCTTCAACACACTCACAGCGGTAGGTTCCCGGCTGGTTGTTGCAAGCCGCATTGCTGCCACATAGAGCGGGTTGCTCTGAACATTCATCAACATCTAGAATGTCATAAGGATTCCAGTTATTACAAGAATACATTTAAAACTGATACCAGAAAAACAGAAACCATGTAACTGTTAAATAGTAGCAGACCTGCATATTTAAACCACATATTTGATAGACCATACCTCTTAAGAGATATTAGTAACCTGAAAATAAGCTTTCAGAAAACTCTGTCTTCAACTAATCTGCACAAAAAAAACCCAAACAAGCAAACAAAAAAAAAAAAAACAAACCCAAAATGAACCACGCAACAAAACCATAAAACTGAAACAAAACCACAGAAGAGGTCAGGAAGAAGGAACCTCTGAGAAAAAGAATAATACTAAATGCAGCCTACAGGGTGATCAGAACCAGTGATGACTACTGTGGGAACATGAACTTCAGGACATAATTCCCCTTTCATTATACATATACATTTCTAATCCACTGCTGCTCAGCTTACAGGACCAGAGGACTGAGAGGGACAATGTGGTGCTGGCATTTTCATTTGCAAGTTGATTTAAGGATTGGATGGAGGGTTGTGTTTTGGGGGGTTTTATTAAACAAGCAAACACACAAAACCACCTAAAACAACTCAGTTAATAAAATGTGCATCATCCCTATTGGTTAATAATTAAGACACAATTTCAACTTCTGAAAGCAAGTATTTGTGCTGTGACTTGATTATAAAACAAGCTCCAAATACATTAAGAATAAATAGCTGGGAAATAAAAGTCTCCTTCAACAAAAAGGATTTTCAAAGCAGAACTAGAAATAGATTATTTCAATTGGTTCCACATACCTGTGTGTATGCCATTCTTCATCTCCCTCAAGAGCTCATGACCTAGTTGACTCATTATAACCAAAACTTGTAGTAAATGTCTCACAACTTAATTCCTACAGGCTTTATGAAAAGACAAGCTGGGTAGGAAAGATGTTTTGCAAGCTAGAAAAACATACCCAAGTTTGACCCTTCAAGAGAGTCAAATGCATACTCTGATTATTGAATTACGCCAGCTACTCCAGCATCCCTTCTAACCTATCTTAGAATCATAGAATCAACTAGGCTGGAAAAGATCAGCAAGTCCAACCTTGACCCCAGACTGCCAAGTCCACTATTAACCGTGTCACTTTCCCCAAAACAGCCTCTCAAGACTTTTCACTTTGCTGGAATGGCTAGTCGTAAGGGTCAATACACCCAAGCAAAATAAATTCTACATTAGCTGTCATTTTGTAATTAAAGACTTCTGATACCGTAACACACGCTTCCATCTCCACGGAAGCCGATTGAACATTCACAGAAGAAACGATTTCCAGTTCCTGGACGACAGATTGCGTTGATGTCACAGTTATGGGTACCAGTGTAGCAAGGATTCCGGTTAATGTCAGCAGAACCATCTGAGAAGAGAGACCATATTTAACCATGATAACTCTACCCAAGTCATAGCAGTCAGCTAAAGCTCAGAAGCAGGTTGCTTGTAGAGCACATGAAACAAGGAAAGAGAATACTTTATGCACCAAGAAGAGGACTTGCGGGTGATACACAGGATATGAATGTTAGACATGGCAATTGTACCCTGTATTCCTTGTTATTTGTGCAAAGGACTGCAGAGTTAAAAAAGTAGAGAAGCCACACAAAACTCCCTGAAGAGCAAGACTGACAAAGGTAATGCGTCTCCCAGTCACTGCCACTAGACTGAGAATGTGATTCTTAACAGCTTGGTTTATTCATTTTAATTAGTAGAACTTAATTTTGTAACCAACAAAAGTATATTTTCTTGTATTCAGCTGGTGCTCATTTTCAAATAGCTTTTTTTTTTTTCTAATTTTAAAGCAAACAGACAGACTTGAATAGCTCAAACGAAAAATACACTTCATAGGCTGCCTACTTTCCAAGATAGTGCTATGTTTCAAAATCAATTATAGAGATGGGCTGTTTCAACGGCAAATTTTATTTAACTCTTTTGCCCTTTGCTCTGACAATACAAAAAAAAGTCATTAATAGAGGAACTATAAATTAGGTAAATGATACACTCCATGTGTTTGAGCAGCAACAGAATTACGGTGGCGCACGGAGATTATCTTAAGCATTCAGACACAAACTTCACTGAATTTCAAGAAAAGATAATCCCTTAAATATTCTACTCCAAGTAAAACTACAAACTTTCAGAGGTCCCATTTTTCATCTCAATTGATGGACCTGGACTTCTACTGACTAATGTAACAAATTAATTCAACTCATTAATACCCAACTAATGAGCTCTAAAATAATATAGAAGCCTGCTCTTAATTACTCAAAAAAGAGAAAGATTTCCAATTCATACATACCACTGATTGGGCCGATGGAATTACTCATAGCATATCGCAGAATCTGCTCATCTCTGTTATACAAGACAAATACACCATCCACTGAGAGCTGCTGAGTAGCAGTAGTAGCATGATGAGAGTCATCATGAATGCATTCATCAAATGAGATTGTCTGTCGCCACTGATAAGCGCCTGTGTACGTGGAAGCAACCCCATCCCTTTCTGGTTCTGTCACTGTGTACTCCCTTGTAGATGATGAAGTGATCACTGGAACACGGCAACAAAAACACTGAGCAGAACAAGAAACAATAATACTATGCCAAATGCTATCTGAAGGCTTAAGATACAGGCTGAGCAGTGAAAATCAAGATTTCGAAGTCAAGAAACTATGAAAGCGGATATATTTCTGTGCAAAGGAATAGGTGCTTGACTAGGCTTACCCTGTTCTCAAGTATCACAGCTTTGACGAATGAGTCACATAATTTATCTTGACATTTCAAAAATTTAACTTTATGAGTTGCCAGGTAAAGGAAGGAAAATTCAATTCAGGAAACTCAGATGTTTCTTTAGATTAATTTAATACTGGATCTGTAAGTGAAGGACAAGAGCCATCTCACCAGCACTGAACTTCACCCACTTTTAGTTCATTGTAGGATACTGGCCTTAGATATCAACACAGTCCTGAAGAAGACGCATGGCTGAGAGCTCTTGAATACTTCACAAGTTTTCTACATTGTGAAAAATTGTGACCAAAACTCTTCAAAGCAAATTTGTGCTTGTGGATTCTCCCACCAACAGAAAAGCTCCTCAATACTCCACTATTCCTGGGCATTTCACAGGCTGCTTTCTCTTTGTGGCGCTTTGCTGCTCTTTGCTGCTGGCCTAGCTGTCAATATCTCAACCTCACCTTGGTTTTGATGGGTTGAAATACCCATAATTTTAACCAGGAAGAGGAAAGCAAAATGAGGGAGATTTCCCTGTAAATGGTGAAATGAAGAACGGCTCTCTTACCAATTCTCAGAATCTGGAGTAAGGAAAAGAGAGAGAGGAGGAAAGTACTGAAGAGACAACAGATAAAACTGATCAGGGAACAAAGAGGTTCCTAATTATCTGGGCAGTTGTCCAAATTGAGCTCAAATAATACTGACAAATGCATATCACTACCACAAGGCACAGTCACTGCAATGTAGTTTACCTGGCACGTACTGGTAAATAACTGGTTTGCCCACTCTCAGACAAGACCAAAGCCCATTTAATGACATTACCACAAAAAGGTATATACCAGCACAGCTCCTACTGAATTGTTGTGGACCCTACAAAAAGCTTTGCAACTTGTATGACTGCCATCAGCAATATAAAGATAAAGCTGCAAAAAGAGAAATTGAGAGTATTTTGCAAACATCAGTTCATAGACAGTTAAACTATTTTTTTCAATAAAAAGTGTTAGAGATATTTACATTGCCCCACAAAAAAATCCAACTTCTTTTGGGATCTGTTCCTAAGAAGAAAAAAATTAATCTGCTGTAAAATCAAAGGCTTTTAAGTACACTTGCTAAGAAGGGAATAAAATGATGGCTTTGAAATTGTCTTACTGTAGGATTTACTTTCTTATCATTTCATTCTTAAGGAACCTTACCAGAACTGGAAGTGTGATATAGTTCAGTGTATGGTTCTATATGGACTGATGCACCAGATGGGATCTCAGGTATTCTGCCTTCCATTTCTGTGCTGATGGTAAGGTGACCATGCTCGTCAATTCCACTGAATTTCTGCTTGATAACAAGCTTCTCGTTGTTGCCAAGAAAAGTGACTTCAGTTTGCCGTATAAACTCACCACCTAAAGAAATTGTATTAGTTAAACCACTTGATTTCATATTTTGAAGCGTATGGCAAATCAAAATTGTACCTTCTATTCAAAGCATTGCTTCTAGCAGGTAAAATATAAATATTTTCTGCAAGCTTTGATGCAGCTTAATTGCTGATGTCTTGGGTTTCTACCGAAATAACCTTCAGAGGCATACTAAATATGATCGGATGCTGCATGAAAACTATCTTTTTTCAAGTGCTGAGCACACTAAATTGCAAGTAAGCCTGAAGAAGCAGGGCTTTGGTTTTTTTAAATATAAAACAAACAAACAAGTTCCAACAAAACTATTAACAGTAGGTCTTGTCCTACCAGTGAGATGTCAAAGGAGTTGTACGCTTTAGAGTAAAAACCCTATTAGGAATAGAGAGAGACTTAAAAATAAAAATAAAAAAAAATAATCAAAAACCTGGTACAACAGTTTCCAAATCAAAACCAGCCAAAATGTATGTTATAAATTCCAGAACAAACTTAAAACATACCAAACTCAAGAACCCCTCCTGAAACAAACGGTTATGTGCAACTAAATTCATAGTAGAGGGCTGTAAAGGATAAAATTTTATAAAGAAACACATGTTCTTGTAGAACAGAGTGGATCTACAGCTTGAATTCATGCACAAAACCAACCAGATTTGGCCTAAAGCTCTTATGAATAATGTAATTGTGAACTGGGGTTTCCCTCCAAATAGTTAACTGAATAATTTGCACCATAAAGCAATTGCTTCTGTTCAGAATTTCAGATCTTCAGGAGCTCTGATATTAATTTCTCTTTTGCTCTGTTAGTACAATCAGGTAATTAACATGTCAGACCTCTTGCCCTCTTGCAGATAAGGAGGCAGCTTTCTTCAGTAGCTCTGTAAACTCTAGTACCAAAAATCAGATCCTTTTTAATAATGGCTTTCTTGCAAAGGAAGTGGAAAAGACATTCTTCTTCCCAAAAGACTTATGTGCTTGTGTACCAATAGTAAATTAAAAGGCCCAATATCTATACACCCTAAAAATAATGGTGAGGTTGGTTATGAAAAATCTATTTTCAGCTCAGAATAAACATGTTTTCATCCTATATTGCTTCTAAATATACACTTCTTTTCTCTCAAGACAGAGGAAAGCATAGCACAGTTTTTTGAACATTATTTTAACTTTGAAATTACCAGTGATGCTGAATCCATTTTTATATCCTTGCTGTTCCACAGCAAACATCCATCCTATGATACCTCCGATAGAGGCAAGAGGCAGCAGGGAATACCCCAAAGTCTCTGGGATTGTGCTGATAGCAGTGTAGGCACGCCCTTGGTTCATCACAACATAGGAGTGGAGATCAGTGTTCTCAAATATAATTGGAACGGGGTTATTTCCTACGAAGATTCTTCCTTTGACTTTCCCATTGACTCTCTGAGGGGAACCTGGCAAATCAATGCAATCCATCAGAACAAAATGACAGTTCTCACATACTTTCTAAGGAACATGTTCAGAGCCTTCACTACGTTAAATGATAATAGTGTTGAAATAAAAGGCAAACATAGAATTCAAACGGGAAACTGCCCACAAGTAGTGTGTTGATTTGCTTACAAATTACATCTGTGCCTTACAAGGTACATATGTGCCTCTGTGTGTGTTGTCATTCTACAGATGACTAAGTGGCCAAAACTGCCAGTTTTAACTGTTTATTAACAGATAATCCTCATTAACAGTTTTGTCTGCAAGGATAACTCTGTAATGCTGGTAAAGTAACTCTGATGGTAAGTGACATACAGAAACTTCCTTCGAAGATCACACTTCATATCAATAATTAATGAATGTAAATTTGTTCCTTCCATATTAGAGGACTAACACAATTAGATATTAGAATAATTGACCTATTATTCTAATCTATTCTATATTTTGACTCAGTTGTCAAAACTACTGACCATTTTAAAGACTGTTAGTGTTTTACACAATGAGCTCCTCTGTATTGCTAGTTTTGTTCTGTATATAATTTCCTATATGCAAATTCAAATTCCATTATCACCAGATCCTTCTCTTTTTCTAGACAATTCAGTTTCATGAACTGAAAGCTAGTAATAGCTTTTGCTTTCCTATCTTATAAAGCACAAAGTCTGCAGTCAGCTGTTTTGGTTGTTGAATGTATCTATACTGCAGGTCATGTCACTGAGGATTACAAGTGTATACATAAGGAATTCCTTTATGAATTTCACACAGGAACAGAGTTTAAATGGGTATCTAACAAAAACCTGGCTGATTAGCCCATTAGTAAAGAAGTTTAAGAGTCAGACAAAGAGGAGCCATGCTCTTTAGTTTAACAATCAAAGTAAATTTGCTCATCCTCTTTGAACTGCCCATTTCCAGAGTGAGGACCATATCAGATTATAACACATTGGACTTTCATGACTAATTCTAGCAAAATAAAATAAATTAAAAAAAAACAAACAAAAAACCAAAACACTGTTTTTTATGCTATTAAATCATGCCAATCTGTAAGAAGAGTTTATTTTAGGCAGTCAATTACATGCATCAGGCATTTTAATATGACTTTCTAGAAATAATAATCTGCTTCATTCAAAAAACCACACCATTTTAGAAGCGTAGCTCACTTCCTAAGATATCTTTCAATACATTTCAATGATAAGTCCTTCAAAACATATATAACCACGTCTTTCCTGATACTGAACAGTTCACTTCATTCAAGAATACCATGTGTAATACTGCTTATGTACCTCATTTTCAAAAACATTACCTTCTGCTATGCACTGTCTGCCATTTCCTTTGTAACCAGCAATACAACTGCAACAAAATCCATTTGGATAATCTTTGCAGATGGCATGAACAGAGCACTGGTGGCGGTTATTAGCACAGGTCTGTTGGACATCTGTGTTGTAGCGAAACACTGTAGAAGGAAAGACTGGACACTTACACTTCATGTAATCACTGTAGTGTTCACATCTCCCTGCTTTAGTTTAAAATCTCTCTAGACTAACTTGATTAGGATTTTTTTCATTTTTCTCTGAAAGGAAAACAAACAATTGCAATTGATTTTTGCTACATTTGCAAAATGCAAGTAATGTTCTATTACTTTGCAGAAAACGTCAGGGCTTCCAGCTGTTAGAAAATCATTTAATTCTATTGACTTCAGCCAATATGTTGAACCGTCATAGTGAAATTAAACCACACAATTTCAACCTGTCCTTGTTTCCAAAACAAGGCAAAAAGGAGAATTTCCAATCTCAAAATAAAACTCATCAGTACAGTACCCAGGACTATGCACCAGCTGATGCACCCTGTAATCCTAATTCTTTACCCTTTTTCATTTCATGGAGAAAGCAATTCTCACATCTGCTTCAAGAAACAAGTAACATCTGGATAGTCAGTCAGACAGTTTTGAATTTTCTATAGAAACCTGCTCAGAAGTCAGAACTGCTAATCCCACCCTGTAAAACTTGAGGCCATTAAACCCTAGCCAGCATTTTTTACAAGAGTTACTATTCCCAACCTTTATTAAATAACCTGTATTCAGTAACACATCTGTGAAAGGAGAAAAAAAGCTATATTTCAGTGGAGCTGATCAACAAATTCTTACCAGGAACAGCCACTTAATGCAGCTGTTAAAGTTAAGATCATACGTTTAACAGTAATCCTGGCCAAAAGAGATAGCGAAATCAGTTCTCACTAAGAATGTGTCATCTTTAGGAATATGATATCTCTGTAGGAGGAATCTTTCCTTCAGAAGGATTCAGATTCCATAGACACACTGTAAATGCACTGTTCTGTGAGCTTGACAGGGAAACTAGTTTACCAGACTGGCAACATTTGAGTCTAAGTTGACATCCAAGTTAAGTAGCTCGATGAATAACACAAACTTATGAAACATGTCTAGATTTTCAGATATGAAGGTAGTGAGAAGGAAATAGATTATTTCTTTAGTGCTTCTATTTTTTGCATGCCTCTGTGTTTTCACAGCCTATACATCTCAAAAGGACACAAGCGGTACAAAAGACCTTACCTATACCAGTTTCATCAAATTCTTCCACATCTATGACTTGAGGTTGCTGTGGGGGAAACTGCTGGGCCTGGAACTGGCGAGGTGGGGCTTTTGCGGTTGGGAAATCTTGATGACTGTAAAAAGACACTGTTGAAGGTGTTCCAGTTACATCTTGGTACACAGTCAGGAAGTCCTCTTCAGCCAGCTGAGGAACACTATATGTAACGTAGTGCTGATCCTCCTCTGTGCTATCCATACTACTGGTGACATACTGCTGTCGTATTTCAGTGGAGCCGTAATCTGACATAAATGGTTTTGAAGTTGTGTCCTGGTCTTGTTCATTGGACTCCAGGCTCTCCAGAATATTGCTTATCTTGGCAGGCACAATACTGTCAGATGAGCTACTAATCTCGAACACCCAGACACCTCGCCTCCCAGCATTACTGCTTCTATCAAAGATAAGCACACACCAAATCAAAATAATCGAATTCAAGTTGTGTGATATTTCTAGCCTACGCAAAATACTATCCTTCACTGATAAGTATCAGGACCAAACCACTGAATTATTTTATCCACATATTTATCTACAGGTACAGTTTATTCAGCTATAAAAATCCCTAACAGTTTGGATAGCTTTTTTTTTTCCCTCCACACCCAGAGCTCTCTCCCTTAGAATTTCTAGCCTTCTTGTCTTCAAAGTGATAGGAACAGAAGGAGACAGTTTGGCCACAGAGATATTGCTAACACTTACTAGAACTTCCTAACTCATTCCCTTTCCTTCTTGTTCATCCTTTCTTTCAAAAGAAAAGACTGTCCAGGATAGACTATGAAAAGTTAAAGTCTAAGTGGTCTTATTTTTAGAACAGATAACTAAACAGCAGTTCCTACTGCTGACAATGGAACCAGGGACTTTCAACAAATTAGACCAAAGTCCTTGTATTTCTCATGAGAGTGGGTATTTATCAATGACAGTCTTTGCAATTTCTCATGCAGTGACTGGTGGGATCTTCTTATTTCTCATTGATTCATACTACAGTTAAGAAAAACATGAAACTCCTCAATAATTTCTTGAGGAGCTTAAACAAACAGAAAAAGCATACTTGTACAGGTTTCTAATGCTGTCTTCATCATTAGCGATGACATTGTAGGATCCCGGCTTTTCCCAGAAGTAGTAGTTTGTAGAGGCTTGACTAAAGCCAACCACAGCGGGAATCTTTTCATCATCTTTCTTGGAGTATGTGCTATAGAATTGCAAACTATCTTCTGGATAAAGGAAAATAGCATAGGAACTGGAGTCAGAAGAGGCTAAAACAGCCTGGAATGTGTTTCTCTGTGGTGGAGAAGAAAAGAAAAGAAAAAGCATCCATTTACTCATGAAAACATAGTCATGATTGACAACAAAATAACTTAGTTTTAAATATTAAGTCAAAATCAGAATTTCTATCACATATAATGTGTCATGTTCTTCCTAGGAAAAATAAGTATTACACATGCTTAAGTTTTGCTAAGGCAGTTTTAGCTTTAGCATGCATAAACACTAAAAAGAAAGCACTATCAAAGGTAAGTTAAATCTGTTAGAACGTAGCCAGAGAGGCTGCCTAAAACACAACAATTCTAAGTTCTATAACTTGCACAGGATTCTATATCACCTCCTTAAAATAAAAGGAGTGATGTGCTAGACTAAAGAGAAAAATTCCGTAAACAGAATACTTAAAGAAAAGTTCAAGTTTCATGCTGCCGCAAGTATCTTGCCTTGGAAGCATCAAGACAGCACCTCAGACATCAGTCAATTGTTGCTACCTGAGTGTAGGGCCATTACTAGAAACACAATGGTTGTGCCTAACTTGAAACAAGAAATTAATCTTTCACAAAATAAGGTTTTCTAAGTTGTGGTAATGTTCTCAACTTTAAACAGTGTGAGCAGAGTCATCAGATGGGATAGTTACGGTACATAAAGTGACATGGTTTTGAAGGATAGTACCTAACATGGTTTTAAAAGTGAAAACTGTTTGCAAGTAATAAAACCAAAACAACCTCAATCTGCTTCTTCATTCAGTACTAGCTACAAAGCATTTCTGTAAATGCAATGTCACCTGTCCAAAGGAGTGCCACAGTTTCAAGTTTCCATTAGTCCACATAGTTAGAGAGTTTGATGTCAAAAAGAGCGAAGAGTCCATGAAAAAATGCAAACTGACTGCATTAAATTGCACAGATGGAGGACAGGATATCCTACGATTTCCGTCATTACTACAACAAACTTAACGCTGACAGTAAGAGCTGTCAGGGAATACAAAGAAATCAGCTATGTAGATTCAAAGATTTTCTTTTGAATGAATACAATACTATAAATTAAAGATTAAGTAAAAATTCTAGAAACTGCTGTTTTGCTACAGTTTTTTTCAGCAATAAAATACGCTTCGAACCATACAAGATTCCTTTAAACACAAAGAAATTCAAGCTGTCAAGACAACAGGTTATGGCGTTCAGCTGACCATGTGTTCAACGTGTCTTAAAACTCACCTTTTCTTCCAAAGCAGGACCTTCTCCCAGTGCCTGGTAGGGAGCCACGAGCTTCCAGGTAACAATGACAACACTGCTGGGATCAAAAATAGTCTCAGGAAAACCTCTTTTGATATAGTCCGATGCAAGTTGCAAGACATCTGAGGATGAATCTTCTCGGTAATACACATTTCCACGTCCATCTGTTGTGTCCAGGTCAGCCATAAATGGAGCAACAGCCCCAAAACTGATTGGGAATTGACCAAGATAGTTTTCTTCACTTGAAGGTTCATTCACTGCAATAATCCCATTAGTGGTAATCTAATAAAAAAGTGGAAATTATAAGATAGATACTGTTCATATGGCTGTCTCCCGCACCTATGTGCTTTAAATCACAAGATTTTTGATTGCATTTCCAAAAGAAATTGAGTCAAAAGTCAGTCTTGTACTTGAAAAGTAATAGAATTTTGTCAGGTTTTGGTGGTTTTATTTTTTTAATCCTGTTTTGTCAGAAGTCCTGGGATTTCAGTTATCCAAAGCCAGATGTCTACTTTACAGGTAGACCAACCTTTTTTCCTTTAATAAATACTTCAGCTATTTAAATGTCAGACACTTATTGCCTCTCCTAACAAAGATTTACAACACCACCACATTTCACAAGTTTCCAAGTCTTTCTCAGACTGAGATCCAGCACAACCCCTCTGTGAGTCTGTCAAGAATTACATATAGATGAGTGTCAGGATCACTGGACATGGAAAGGACAAAGCAAGTACTTGCAACAGCTATTTTTTTTTGTTAACCAGCTAGCTATATTCTTACCTGGTGTAAAGCAGCATAGACTACAGAGATGCTCTATCAAAGTAATAGCATACCCTCTGGGAATCTGGACTTCTACCATGAAGACAGAGGAGGACACTCAATCTGGACATTTTAGAAAGCTGTCCATTTCAAAGAAAGTCTGATGTCCATAAAAACAAAACACAAATGGGCAGGGGGAAGAGAAACTGAAGAGCTTTGTCTTGTCCCACACAACAGGCCACGTCATTCCCATGAAAACCTGGTTAGGAAGTCAGGATGCAAGTGGATCAACTGAGCTTTCCTTGCCACTATAACACTGCCTCAGAAGCTGATAGAAGGTCTGAGCAAAGAACTAATTTATACATAGATGCCTACCCCAAAAAACTGTTTCACCCTTAAGTATTGTAATAGTTTAGGTGAAAGTCTTCTGGGAAGATGTGCAGATTTCCCTTTGGCTGGCTAGGATTGCTTTAATCTTCATTTCAACCATCATTCTAGGAACTTCTCTGCTACCGTGCAAGGTTGATTGCAACAAGCTGCTGCTCACTCTTAAAACATACTGTGAGCTCAGCTCCTATATCAGAGGCTATAGAGGCTAGGAGACAGGCTTTCTACAGCAGATACAGGCTACCCTGTAAATTCTCTTATAGCTCAGTGCCCTAACACTGTCCTATGGGAAACTGGCTCTATTACTTGGGGGAGGAAGAGGAGGGGAAAGAAAACACACAGGGAATAGACAACATACAACACCACGTTAACATATAGAAGTGAAATCTTGGTATGAAAATGCATACATACTGCTTCAGTGAGATTTAGCTGATCTATGAGATGATGACTTGCAGCCAACCACCTGACTAAAAATAACATGCAGGTAGATGCTGAAGCCTGTCCAAGCATGACAGCTGAACTCCCTTGGCAAACTAGAGTTTACTCTCACACCTACAGAAGCAGCAAGCAAGACTACAAGTGTCAGGCCTTGAGGCAGCATGTAAACTGCTCACACACAAATCTTGGGCCTTTCTTCCAGACGTATATGACATTGTATGGATCAGCCACTTAGAAATGTATTCCCAAGTGTTTGACTGCCTAATAACAGGGCATATCTAACTACCTGCAGGTAGGCAGGCACACACCATTCTAGAGCTGCTGCCACACATACAGATGACTCAGAAAGGGATGGAGGTCCCAAAACTGGCACCACAAGCAGCAAAACTAAAACTGCAATTTCCCACAGATTTATTTGACTCACAGGGATTCTTGCAAGTCCAAGAAGAACAAACTGCTGCTAGATCTTCTCACATGGTCAAGATGTTTACAATATTACACAATCTTTATTAGTGCTTGGAAAAGGGTCAGAATGGCCACTGTGACTCAGGCTGCAAGACCGTCTAGCTCAGTAGCCTGCCTCCAGGTCTATCTGCTACTTACAGCAGAAAAGAAGCACATATACACACTCCTCCAACCAGCCTCCAACCACATTCAGCTCAAGGAATTCCCTGTGGTTTGACTGGTCATCCTCAGTGGATCTCCTTCACGTACTTTTTAACTCTTCTCATAATCTTCAAATTTTTCTTTCCCTTTTCAACTATATACATTTGGAAAGAAGAAGGCCAGTACTACATATATTCTTCAAGATGCAGAACAACTGTGGGCTGTGCAAACTTGTCAGGGATGTTGACTACATGTGTCTTGACAACAGCCTGTCAAATTTGGACCACCCTCACTACTACTACACATAGAAAATAAAGGTCTAGTACAGAAACTCATGCTACAAATCACCCCTTCATTTGCAACACGCACCCCTTTATCTAGGAACACTCACCCTTTGGCTACCGACAGGCTAGTGGTCAATCAGTTTGGTGTGTAACTGGATAATGGTTAGCATGAACCATGAGCTAAGCTTTGCAAAATCATTCAGATGGTATATCAGACTACTTTAAAAATGGTTTGGTATATGATGACAACATTGTTTGCAGATGTATAATTTCATTACCTGCTACAGCGAAAAATGCTAAAAAAGTTAAGATCATGTAAAAAAAAAAAAGGAAGTTGGCTTTATGCATGAACAGCGTTATCTGAGATATATAAGCAGTGCATAATCTGCATAAGCATGATGGGAACCCAGGTCATGTTAGAAAGAGAGAGAAGCAGCTGAATATTGTGATCGGTTTTCCTCTAATCATTTGACTAAACAGTAACCACAATCCAGTAGCCAGATCCTAAGGTGAACTGTGAATTTCTGGAATACAGAACTAAAAAGACTGTATTTCCTCAGTCTAGACCCTGCAATTGCAGGCAGACATGCACCAGAGATCGAGTCAGATAGGTTCCAAAAACTCTTATAACATGTTAGAAAATGCCTCAAAACCCTGTAAAGCAAAGCTGAAACCCTACTATATTCTTATACTACACCACTGGAAAGCAGTAGGAAAGATGGGGGAGGGGGCATAACAGTCTTCTTGCCAAGACCTTTTAGCAAGGAGATGCACTCCACCTTCAAAGTAATATATTTATGAGTAAATTAGAAGTTCTTCCCTTCCTTCTCCTTGCTTACACTTTTTGTACATATGCACCCCAACTCCCACTGTAACTCCTCTTGTGAGAGATGACTGATGTTTGAAGTATTTTAAACAAATTCCATGCTCTCCATCAGATTTGGTGTGTGCAGACTTTGTGGCTGCATGATCCCCCATTTATGGCAGAGATTAAAATAACATTAAGAGAAAACACAATCAAGTACTAGTTAATACTACAGAACAAAGTAGAGAGATGAAGAAATGACCCAACATTTGGCCTTCTCTTTTCACCTACCAGGGACATGCTTCTGACTATTCATTTCCTATCGTGCTAAAAACTTAAATGCTACAAGCAATTTCATTAAGGAGATGCAAAAATGCCGACCCCATTTTCATTTGTTTGTAGTTCAGAAGTGAGGCGGTTCAGTTTTAAATGTGAAGGGAATGCTTGGTTGCAAGCACTCAATCACCCAGAAAACATTTGCAAGCCATTAAATGAGAATACACATACAAACTGCTCACTTTGCAAAAGGATCTTTAGTGTAGAGATAGAACATCCATTATTACTGAAAAAAGTGCTTTTAGTTTTCAGATTTAACAATACATTTATTTTGACAGAGATGGTGAATAGTATGATTTAATTTTACCCTGCTCCTTTTAAGGACACACACATAGGTTAAAGTGCAAAGCCTGAAATAAAGATAAGTAACTCAGGGTAAGTAACGGGCTTCATTAAAGTATCATTTATCAGAAGAGAAGAGGAAGGAGGCGTTGTCTAAAGACCAGCTGTACGGTACATCTTTCCTTTTAGGGTATTATACTATGTAACTTGACAAGAACTAACACAGATATATTTTTAGCATGTTAAACTTCTGGATTATACGCATAGTTAACATACATTCCTGGTTTGTAGCAGAACAAATCACACACTGTGACAGGTCAACCTTGAAGAACCAAGTGAGGAGAAGCAAGTACAAAGTAACAAAGTATTTCAATTCAAAGAGAAAGAGTATCTGTGTGTGTAGAATAGTAACTAAAGTTTCAAACAAATGAGGTACTTCCCCTATTCAATGGCCAGGCATTTTGAGGACTCCAGTAAGAGTTTAGAAAAAAATGTCATTTATTTGTATAATGAAGTGCCAATTGACATAAAACAGAAAAAAACTAATACAAACGACCAACTCTTAATTTAGGGAGTTAGCAAAAGTGCTGATCAAAAAACTGATCCAAGCTTGCCTGAAAGGACTCTGATTCTTCCCTAAAAGGAAGCAACCCCCAATCCTTTAACTTTTCCACATCAGTGAGCCCTAGTGTAAACTGCTAAAAGCTTAATACAAGCATGCTATTAAAACAAATAGATCAG
Organism: Bolborhynchus lineola; assembly: GCA_025448015.1. Lineage (NCBI taxonomy): Eukaryota > Metazoa > Chordata > Aves > Psittaciformes > Psittacidae > Bolborhynchus > Bolborhynchus lineola. The sequence continues at coordinate 4,609 of JAOEHX010018106.1, read as the reverse complement.
TATGGGTTAGTGGTACGATTCAGTGCTATAAATCTTGCCTAGGAAAACACCATCTCAAAGATGTTAAAGTCCGTTTCTACTTACATTAAATAAAAGTTTTGTTACCAAGAATTTTATGACAAGTTGACATTAAACAATCATTCCTTGGAATTCCTTGCTTTTTTATTCATGTGTAGAGCTAACTCAAACAACTCAACTTCTCAAATGCTGGGGGAAAATAAATAGAGAACCCATAGAGATTGGAGCTGACTGAAGGCAAAACTTGCAAAAATCAAGCACTGAAAAATTTAAATAAGCTTATCACACTATCCTGATGAACCATACAGAAGGATGTATTATATGACAACTCAAAATCTGGTTCAGGAGCTCTTTTATGTATTAAAATGTGTCTCTACCAACAGCACACATCGATGGTATCAGCTTGATAATATTTACTATCAACTAGCAATACTGTGGTAAATTCTGCTTACTGCATACCATCACAGAGCTTAATAAGTACTCACTGCCAATATGCAGTGAAGTTGTGTATTGTGAAGGAGCAGTTAAGACTGCTCAATACATTTCCTTAACAGGTATGCTGAGACCCAGCACCTCCTTTTCCTATCCCTATACAGTTTGCACATTCTTCTGTTTTGCAATACTTGTGACAGATGAAGTGAAAGACAAAAAGCCTCTGTACACTATGTAGACCAATACTAAAATACCTTTCATTATCAGATTTTGTATTAAAATCACCCTTATTTAGTACTGAGTAATTATGCTGAAGAGAGCCCTAAAAGTGATTCTGGAACACAGCCTCTATGCCTGTATTCCTCCAGACAAACACTAGCTAGAACTGTTCCTATTTTGCGGCACAGGCAAGTAACAAGATCATTAAACTAAAGAAAGCTGGTGTGGTTAACCAATTTACTGCTCTTTGAAATCACTGTTCCCTTTCTATCACTTATCTGACACATGATTGGTTATCTTTTTTTCCCAGTGACAGGATGCAGAGCCAGTTATCTTTCAAGAATATGCTGTGCTTCAGAAGTATGATTTTTACTTGGGTTGGCTAATCAGTGACCAAACTTAAGAGTATGTAAGACAATGAACTAAGGGTCACACCAAAGTCTGAACTCCACTTAATACTTGTGAATTACTTGGTCTTCACTGCAGCCTGTGATGACACCCATTTTCCACACAGGCATAACTTGAATCCCTCAAAATTCTGCATTTTAGATGCAATGTCAGGATTTATATAGGAGCAGGCAGGGTGGACAATGAAAGAACATAACTTAAGTGGCAGCAGTGATGCAAGCAAGTTAAATCTTTGGTGAATGCCCATGAAACTGACTCAAGTACCTGAGAACTACATCACATTTTGAATAACTGAGACCACATGAAGGTCTAGTTTTCCAAGTGTCTCCATGTAGATAAGTCTCCAGAGCTGCATCTTAGACCCACAAGGCGAAAGCATGCTGTTTTTTTCCAGACAGTGAGATGGGTTTTAACTTGATCAGATAAACACACATTGGGCCTTCCTTATTAAGATCAGTCAGCACTCTTGCAGTATTTTGAAAACGTGCTGCCATTTTAAGCTTTTTTTCCTAGCCACTTTTGAGCAGCTTTGTTCCAGACAATCTGTTTTCAATCCCACCTTCATATACTAAATGTCTTCCATTAGCTATAAATATGCACACACACCTCTGGGATGCAGATCCTGCTATGAGGCATGCACACATAGCTGAGCTCTGCCTGCAGCCCAAAGCCTGCAATTGCTCTGGGTGTGGATTTCCCCACTCCAAAGACCATTGAGCAATGAACATCTGAGAGTGGCCAATGCATTAAGGGGCAGAAAGCACTCAGTGCTCAGAGGTGCAAGTCTTGGATATGCCTGGCTGCTGGTTAGAAATTCACGGTTTCAGTTTGTGACTGGCATGCTTGGGCACACAAAACATTCACTCTGAGTAACCGGTTACATTCTCTTTATCCTCTTACTGTCTGTTGTATCGCCTCCCAGTACAGGCTGCCATGCAGTGCAAAGGATCAGCAGCAGCCACACTGCGGGAAGAGAACTAACGGCCCCGATACCTAGCTGAACACGGACGGGACAATGAAGCTGTTTAGATCGGCCTCTGATCACGGAGCTCACACAACCGACGTGAAACCTAACAAGTACCACCAACCCCAAACTAGGCAACACCACGGCAAGAAGGGACAAGCCACCCGGGGAGACCTCAACAGCCTGCCCACCCCTCCGGCAGCCTGAGAGGGGCCCCGCGCCCCCTCGGTCCAGCACTCACGTAGAGGGAGCGGACGGCAGCACCGTAGAACCGCAGCGGGACGCTCAGCTCCAGCGCCGCCGAGCGCACATCGTCCCCGTGCGCCAGCGCGGCATCGCCGCGCTCCTCGCCATGGGGCAGCAGCACCAGACCCTCGGCGGGCAGCGCCAGCGGCAGCGCCAGGGCCAGCAGTGCCCACTGCGGGCAGCTCCGCGCGGCGCGCATCCCGCCAACTCCAGGCGCGCCGGCGCC
>JAOEHX010018105.1:0-12143 GCA_025448015.1 Bolborhynchus lineola | reverse complement strand
TCTCCCCTCCAGGAGCCTTCTCTTCCCCACGCTGCCCCAGCCCCGCTCTCAGCCCGGCTCCAGAGCAGAGCTGCTCCAGCCCTGCAGCATCTCCATGGCCATCTCTGGCCTCCCCCCAGCAGCTCCACGTCCCTCTGTGCTGCTGCCCCAGAGCTGGATCAGGACTGCGGGGAGGGGGGGGGGGTCCCCATAGTGCAGCAGAGGGGGAAAATGAATCTCTCTGGAGTAAATTCCGCTTGTGAAGTACCCTCCCTAGGGAACAGAGCTCAGTGTAACTCGGTTTTGATTTGAGAGGCTGGGCCGGTGGTTAGCTCAAATAACAAGGCACTTTGTGGGGAGATAGTTAATGACAGTGTTCTGCAGAAAGAAACCATGTTCTATCAGTAATAAATGAATATATGTTTTCACTAGAGTTCAGTGTTTCATGTCCCTATTCGTGCTTAAGTGAGAATGTTACCCTCAGAATTCTTTTAACATCGAAGATGCCCAAACTTTCTAGTTGCCCGTACTCCCTTCTATAAAAGCTCATAAGTTTCAAAGCTTCAGACTCTGAATACATGCAGAACTTGGCAAGCAAACTTATGGAAGTTCTGTATTGCCATTTTAGTATTTTATATCAAGTTCCCATTCTTTGACAAGAAGAAAATGTTTTTTAAATTCTTTCAGCACACCCAAAAAAAGTAGATACTAAATGCATATATTTTACATTTTAATCATAATGTAAAATACATGGGGTTTTTAATTTCACTCAACTCAATTAGGCCAAGAAGAAGAGAGATGGTAGGGCTTAGAGTTCTAAAGTTCTGCTTCATTATGTCTCAAGTGATGAGCACATCAGAGTTCAGAGAGGATGCATGATGATGGGAGGGCACTGGGATCTAAAAGAGGAAGGTTATAAATTTGGTAGTTCACAAGCACTGTGAGTTCAACAGTAGACGGATACAGAGCCAAGATGTGTGTGCCAGGAGGTCTGAGTCACGGAGACTTTGGTCTTTGGCCATTCTTGATAGCTGTGAATGCCCTCTTTGCTGAATGGGGACATTTAACAAGAATTAAATGATGTCTGCAGGGTTTCTGTGTTTACTGAGCAGAACTGAAATAGCCAGCAGCACGTAAACATGATTTCTTTACTGTTGCTCATATGCACAATGTAAACTGCCCTTCCTGTTTCTCGTGAATGAGGAACAGAAAGAATGAAATGCTGTTGTTCCCAAAGAAGTTCTGTGCAAACAACACTCAAGTGGTCATTCATAGCACAAAATTGTCACCTTCTCATCCCTGGTAACTGAAGGTCGTATTAAAGATAGGTACAAATGGAGAGGCTCTGCAGAGGAAATGAGGATACCAAACCATCTTCACAGCTTGTCAATGTGGTAGCACCATAGTCTCTGGAAGTCTCAGCTTTATAACCGAAAAGTTTATTGACTATAGCTAAGTGTGGAGGAAACTCATAAATTGAAGACCACAGTTGGTCTCTTCCAACCCAAACCACTCTATGATTCTAAAAAAATGCTTAAGTGCTGAAAAAAAAACAAAGCAGTGGACAAGAGCTAACATTTGCATAATAAAACCAAGATGTGACCTAACAGAAGGAAGCAGCCAGAAATACCTCCTGCTAGCCAGGAATAGGAGTCAGAGGTTAGAACATCATCCTATGAACAAACTGCAAACAAAAATGCATGTTGGATTTCAAGCAGCTCTGACTCAAAGGTGCTTGACTTACAGGAGGCAGTTGCTTGCGGAGGGAGGCACTTGTGAAGGACGAAGGAGTCCAAGAAGGTTGGACATTCCTCAAGAAAGAAATCCTAAAGGCACAGGAGAAAGCCATCTCTATGTGTTGAAAGATGAAATGGGAGGGGGGAAGAGCAGCCTGGCTGAACAGAGCTTATCATAGTCATAGAAGGAGTCCTTTAACTTTTGGCTATCTGGTCTTTCCAAATGTCTTCCTATTTTTCTTCTCTTTCTTTCCCTCACTTTCTACACACACACACATTCTGCAGAATTAGGAGTTTCTGTTACAAAAATTGACAGTAAAGGAATTTGGGGCAGAATACACGATTTTTTGGCTCTTCTGAATAGCTCCATTTTCACCCACTTTTCCAGGTTTTTCCTCTAGTGTAAGCCAAATCCAGACGCAGCAGCATTGCAGACTCATCTGCTGGATTATCACTGCATAGGACTCAGAGGCCTGAGAAGAAATATATAGGAGGTTTTTCAGGTGAGCGTATTACAGAACACAAAAAGCCTCTGTTCCCTGTAGTCTCATGGACATTGTGTAGGCGTCTGAGCAAGCCAACGCCAAGTTCAGGGTGAAAATGATGTGGTGTATTCTTATCTCCCTCCTCTGGCTTTCTCCTTCTTTACCCTGTTTTCTGAGTGCTTTGTGCATATTTCTTCTGTGCTGTAATACTTCTATTTTAGATTTTTTTTGCCTCCCTGGTTTGTCAGATGTTGGAAAACAGCTCTGTTGCCATAGGCTGCTCATCGATTCAGAGGTACAGTTTCTTCTGATTATCAAAATAACTCTTGAGAGGGGCTCTAGTTCTTTGTTCTGTTACCATGGCATCAAAGACTTTTTCTGTATCATGCCTAAGTATCACTCTCAGTGCCTCTTCTCAGTATTGGGAGGTGGTTAAATTATTTGGCATGGTCCTCCTGTATACTTTAAATGCATGCACTGAATTCTTTTACTTGTTTGCATCTGATATTTGAGTGAGAAGTGGTAGAGGAAGGAGAACATTCTGTTTTCAAGGATCTATTTGAAATGCACCATGTTTAAAGTTTAAGATCTTTCTTTTTTTAAAAAAAATGCTTAAACTTATTGTGGTAAACTGGATGACACAGCATTGGCACACTCCTCTTGTATTGTGTTCCTTGAAGTTACATAAAATAGGAAAGGTTGACTGGAAATCATAGGGATGTAACTACTCGGTGCAGTAGTAGTCACATCCCTGTGTGACTACTGCATGTCGCTGCAGAGCCACTGCACATCAGCTGTACATGTGACAGATGCACATGAAGCAAGTGCCTTGTGTTCTGTTTGGAAGTGTAATTAACTGAGAAGGATATGCATGGTAAGTCCAATATGGTGGATTTTACATGAATGGCATTGGAGATGCTTTGTGTTCATACTGGGCATCTCAGCAGCACATAATACTACTTACTCGTTGAAATTTTCCAGGTAGAACTATGGATGCTCGGAAATTTTGCAAGATGTAATTCATTGGATTGGATATTAGGAAAAATTCCTTCCCCGAAGGGTGAAGTCATGCAGGCATTTGAACAGGCTGCTCAGGGCAGAGCTGGAGTCACTGTCCCTGCAAGTGTTCACACATCGTGTAGATGAGGCCCTCAGTGCCATGGGTTAGTGGTGGCCTTGGCAGTGCTGGAAACGGTTGGACTGGATGAGCTTGGAGGTCTTTCACAATCTGGATGATTCTGTGATTCTATGTTTATACAGCTAATTTCTTCTCCCAAACTATGGTGTCAGCTGCATGCAAAACAGAAGCTAGTTGCCAGGAGTCCTTTAGCATAAAGGTCCTTGGTCCTGATCAACAGCATGTCTTTCCAGTATGCCACGCACATCTCACTCTTCTGATGTCTCTATGGATGCCATTCTAAAATGACACTGTACCTGCAGACTGCTGATCAGTGTTTAGTTCCTGGTGACACAACATGCTGTCTGTGGGTGATTCACAGGAGTTTAAGTTCATGCCAGACAGCTTTCACCACGTTCTGAGGCCTGTGAGGAAACCTGCCCCTTTCTTCCACCTAGGACAGCAGAGCTGGAGGCTTCAAACCAAGATGCAAGCTCTACAGAGCCCTGTGGGGCTCGTTCAGTATCTTAGCAATGTGTGAAAGGGAGCAGTTGCTGTAGGACAGCTTTTTGTGTGGGTAAAAGGGCTATTTGGGGAGTTCAGAACTTGTCCTCCATAAGCTGTTCATCAGCGAAAGCAGTGTTGGGACCTGCTTCCAAAGGAAAGGTTGGTTCTGGTGTCCCAGGTCTGTGCTGCACGCCTCAGAAATTACAAGTGGGTACAGAAATGTAATATATGAAAAGTCATCTCCGAGACTCCCTGCTGGGCCCTGTCTTCTGTGAGCACATCTCTCTGGAAAGAAAAGAAGTCACTGGAGCCTTCCTATGGCTGACTCTTGTGAGTCTATGGGAAGACTGTTAGGTGTTGGCTCACAATAGACATGAACTATGTCTGGTCTGTGGTGGCCATGTAGCTAGGGCTGCAAAGGCCTTCTAGCATATTTAGCCAATAAATAAAGAAACAAAACGCTCTGATTTCTCTCTTTCCATCTGCATCCGTATGCTGGCAAGTTCTCCAAGTTTCCCCTGGCTCCCTTCCCTAGCTGCATTCTCCACAGACACATTCAGCCTCTTCATTTCTGCCTCTCCAATGCATGTTAATGCAGGCAACCACAGTTTATATCCACAGCGGCAGTCTCACAGGATGTGTCCACTCACGCTTTCTGCCGAGGCTGCTGATGTCTTTCCTCTGCCAAGTCATGCAGAGCACATCTGGCTTTGGTGCTGAGTGGCTGGCTGCTCCATACAGTCGGGCTTTCCCGAGCTGGGGCTGCAGGAGGCAGTGCTGCTCTGCACTGTTTGAACGAGAAGGCGCACAGAGATCTTCAAAGCGAGCTGCCTGTCGGTGTGTGGCTTGAGCTGTTCCATCTGCTGGAAGAGCTGGCTGCTGAGAACTGAGAAATCCCTCTAACGCAGAGCTGAGATCACACAGTGCCACGGCACATCTGCATTATGTCCCAGCTGCTCCTGAGGTAATACCTGCTCTTCATCTCCCCCCTTCCCTTCTAAGAGCCTTTCCAGGAAATGGGCAAAGAGCCACTCAATATCCTAAGACTCTTCGGCTTGCAGCTCTCAGCCTGCCATTGCCTGTATTGCCCTAAATAACACTGTTCCAGAGCAGACTGACACTGCCATTTCCAGATCAGGTTCCAGAACACATCCTTGTGGGACTCCAGTGATGACCTGCTTTTACTGTGAAAACGGACTACTGACACCTACTTTCGTATTTCCTGCCTTTCAACCAGCTATTTAGCCTCTCCATTATTTATTTCTTGGCAGTGTGGCTTTTAAGAGCTTTTGATGAGTGACCTCTCTAAATACCTTCCAGAAATCCACGGTCAGGATTCTGTCTCCCTTAGTCACAAGCCTATTGACTCATAAACGTTTTGCTAAGATGTATGAGGCAATTCTTCCCTTTACAAAAGCCATTTTGACTCATCTGTATGACAGCACCTTCATGCATATGCTCAGCAATTCTAATCTATCTTCAGTTTCCATTGAGTTGCCTGCTATAGACATCAGGCTTATACTATTCTAGATTTCTTACAGCATCCTTGTAAACAAATGACATTACAGCTGGCACATCCCTGTCTCCCACTACCATTCCAGTTTTATAACAGAGGATAGTTTGTAGTTCTCCCTTGAAGTCTTTTAGAATTGCTGGTTACACACCATCTGCTCCTTGTGATTTGTTAGTATTAATTCTGCCTGTAAGTTCCATAACCTCTATGCTCCATACTGACTCTTCTAAGACACAACCCCTGGTGAGTCCCCCCATAAAGAAGAGCTGGCTTGGGAATCTCATCCAGCTCTGCTGTAATGAACAGAGATGTAAAGAGTTCATTTAGAGTTTCTGTCCTTTTCTTTGTATTTCTTTTAATTTCCCTGGTGCTGCAGACTGTCTGGCAGGCTTCCAGAGCCTGAAGTGTTCAAAAAGGGATTTATTATTAGATGTTATGCCTTATGCAAGTTGTTCTTCAGACCCTTTTGGCCTGCCTCAGGGTGTGGTTTACTTTTCATCTGTCACAAGTTTGGGTTCTATTTTCAATTTTAGGACCAAATTTACGTTTTGGAGGGAGGCTTCTGAAAAGTTGTCCCCAGCAACAGGCTCTCTTGTCCCCCCTGCTTAACCATGACACATTCACTTTTCCTTGTAGATGCATTTGCCCTGAGCCTCCAGTATGGTATCCTTGAAGTCTTCATGTAACCCACAAAGACATAATTATTGTAGCTGCCCCTCCATTTTTAACAAGTTTCTTCATTTTTAGGTGATTTCCTTGGGTTTTTTTCTTTTTTAAATCAAAGCATAAATTGGTGGTGTTTTTTTCTTTTTTTGCTTGTCTGTATGGGCTTTATGTAGGGAAGGAAAAGACAAAAGAGACAGAACATCGCTGTGTGATGCAATGGAAAACGCACACAGCATCTTAGAACTCTTCCTTTGCCTTCTGGAGGGGTAGATGGCACTGTATTAAACTGCTGCTTCTGGCTGTGGGGATTGTAACCCCAGTGGCATTTAGAAACACTCAGGAGCAGCTTTTTTAAAAATCAAGAACTCCAAGAAATCCCGTGCACAAAAAGGTATTTATTGCATAAGACTTGTACTGAACATCTAGACTTGCAGTTGATTGGCTGCAGTCCATTTTGTCTTCTTCACCAGGACCTTGGCATCATGGCAGCCTTGTTCTCTTCATGTCAATGCAGCTCCCAAGCAGTCACTGACCTTACTATGATGCCAGCTCAGGAGAATATGTTTCTATTAACAGATTTATCTTCTTTGGCATGCTGGCACTGACAAGTTATGGCTAGGGATTCCCTTCCTTCTGCTTCCCTACCTCATCTCCCATTTCCCCTGAAGGCAAGGCTGTTCACCAGCTTCCCTACTGCATATAGGAGAGATATGTGACTGTAAGGGCCCTGAGTACATCTTTCCCATGTCCTTTCCCACCACCATGGGGGTTTGTTTGGATGGCCTCAGTGCCAACTTTTATAAGTAGCTGTCAGGCTTTGAGAAGCTTCAGTGGGTGCCTGTCCCTCATTCCTTCCCACACTGCTTTGAAATTCATGTTCTTGTCCTTAGTGTCTGCCTAAACTACATTGCAGGTATATTTGTGTCTACCTCCCTCTGGTCCTTACCCACTGTCTTGACTTCTGGCTTGAGCTGCGCTGTCACTACAGGTCTATTGCTTGAAGTGTTGGTGAACCTGCTCTGCTCTTCTTGCTCAGGTATTGTGGTATTTGCTGGCTCTCAGCTCCCAGCTCTTTTCCACATGGAGCAGTCTGTCCCTGCTGCTTCCTGACAGTCATAGTGGTCAGATGTTAAAAACAAAAACAGCCACTGAGGAAAGAAATGAGTGATAAATGGCAGAAGTATATGGAGATAAATATTCTAGCATTACAAAGTACGAACAAAACATATGGTTTAATAGAGGGCATAAGATACAATGGGGAGGTCCTTGCCTCTATCCCTACACTGAAAAGGAAAAATGACAATGAAAAGATAAAAAAACTATTTTGGCCAAACTTAAGCGTAGACATTGAAATAGTAGTGCTGTGATAATCATATAAAGCAGTGTCAAAAATCTGTGGTAGTTCTATGTAAATGTTATGGTCACATCTCTACAGTCGTGACAGAGAACTGTCTGGGAACCTTGACAGCAGGAAAGGAATGCACCACCTCTGAAAGGATGCCACTGCCACATACCTTTCTTTGCAGCCTCAGATGGCCACAGTGTTTATACAGCAAAACACTTCAAACACACTCAGAAGGCATGGCAAAACACAGATGTTGCCATACAGGTTTGCAAGCTTTCCTTGCAGCTTTGGCAGGAATGTGGCTGCATTTCAACAGGTACTGTTTCTTCAATAAGCCCACGAGTGCTTTAAAGGCTTTGGAGCCATGAACTTTGCCCATGAGGAGGGGAAGAACTATGCAGCAGGTGGAACTTTGATGCCAGAATTTCACCAGGGAAGCGTGGAGGGCAGAATGCAGACACTGTGGGCAGCAGTGCCCCTGAGGAGTCATTCTGCAGAGCTGTGGAATCACAGAATGGTTTAGGTTGGAAGGGACCTTTAAGCTCAACCAGGTCCAACCCCCTGCCATGGGCAGGGACACCTTCCAGTAGAGCAGGTTGCTCCACGCCCTGTCCAACCTGGCCTTGAACACTGCCAGGGATGGAGCATATTGTTACTAATGCCTCAGTTTCCTATTTTTTCAGCAGACAGTCTCTGTCTGACAATCACAATAATGCATATTGTCTATATCTCTCAATGTTATGGATTATTGGAGGATTTTTTTTGGTGGAAAAGCTGTCCATTTCAATCATCAGGATATTTCTGTAGATTTCTAGAACTGTATTTCTAGTCTGTTTTAATAGGTGACAGTACAACCCCTCCATACGTAGATGAAGGCTTTTAGTTATCTGAACAGCAACTTTTTTGCCCAGCACTTTCATCTGTCAAGTGAAGAGCGATTCCTGAGGCTGATAATGGCTTAAGAACAGATGTTGTTTCACAAATAGCAGGAGGCCTTTCCCAATAAAAGCCAGATCTTGGAAGACTGACTTTCGAATGTGAACCTAATTTGCAGCATCTTGAAAGATGAGCAGCTCTGTGAGGACAGTGGAGACACGCTGCAGCACAGAACTGCTCTGGTATGGTAACCATGGCACTGCAAACCTCTGTGGGGAGGCGTGATCACACCATGGCTCAGCACCGGGGTTCCAGCATGCAGTACCACACAGCATGCGTTCTGTGGAGCATGGGAATCCTGGTGTGGGCTTCCCAGCTGAGGCTTAAGCTCCAGTACTCATCTGGAATGATAAATGTGTGGCGCTGCCTCCCCCATGGAGCACTGCAGGATGCCATATATCCCTGATGACACATCCCTCCTTTCTACTCTATGCATCTCTTTTACGCAGTGCCCTGAGCCAGGCTCTGGAATGCTGCCATTGCTCAAACCCCATGTCAGGGAAAGGCTGCAGCCATCAGGCTGTGTCAGAGCAGCCCTGCAGAGAACTACTTAGGAGTGTTGGTTGATGAGAAACTGAACATGAGCAGCTTCAGTGTGCGCTTGAGCCCAGAAACCCCCCGTGTGCTGGGCTGCATCAAACCAGTGTGACCAGCAGGTCGAGGGAGGTGATGCTGCCCCTTTGCTCTGCTCTTATAAGACCCCACTTGCAGCACTGTGTGCAGCTCTGCTGTCCTCAGCATAAGAAGGACATGGAGCTGTTGGAGCAAGTCCAGAGGAGGCCACGAGGATGATCAGGGGCTGGAACACCTCTTGTATGGCGACAGGCTGAGAACACTGGGGCTATTCAGCCTGGAGGAGAGAAGCTGTGTGGAGACCTCACAACAGCTTCCAGTGTCTGAAGGGGGCTACACTACAAGAGAGACACTGAAGGGCTGGAGCAGGGCCAGAGAAGGGCAATGGAGCTGAGCAGGGCCTGGAGCACAGTGTGATGGGGAACGGCTGAGGGACCTGGGGGGTTCAGATGGAGAAGAGAAGGCTCAGGGGGACCTGATCGCTGCCTACAACTGCCTGAGAGGAGGATGGAGTGAGGTGGGGTCGGTCTCTGCTCCCAAGGAACAAGGGACAGGACAAGAGGAAACGGCCTCGAGCTGCGCCAGGGGAGGTTCAGATGGAGCTGAGGAACAATTCCTTGCCCAGAGGGTGCTCAGCATTGGAACTGCCCAGGGCAGGGCTGGAGTCACCGTCCCTGCGAGTGGTCACACACCGTGGAGACGAGGCCTCGGTGCCATGGGTTAGCGGTGGCCTTGGCACTGCTGGGGACGGTTGGAGTGGAGGAGATGAAAGGGCTTTTCCAACACGGTTGGTTCTATGATTCTGTGTGGCTGTGTAGCACATGGCATGGGAGTGATGAAGCTTGTCAGAGAATTCACTCAACTGAATTCATTATTCAAGGAGTATGATACCAATGTTTAGTAGCCATCTCATGTCCATGCCTGTCTTCCTGTGTGAAAATTTGCCTTATTTTTAAGCTGGCAGATATGTGTATAGTGTTTGCTTGAGTCAGAGGTGTTAAACTGCCCTAATTGCAACGTCACTAAAATGCTTATCCTGTACTACTAGCCTTTGTATGGACAATGAAAACTGTTGTGCGTTCCCTTTCCATTGAGCTATTCACCAAGCGGGGTGAGGGAGAAAGAGAAGGTGGCATGTGGTAAGTTTTGTGTGTTATGGAAGTGATTGGAACACTTACAGAAAGGAGGTAGTTCCCCAGTCAGACTTAATTCACTGTATCTCATAAAACCCATCACAGAAGCTGCTGCTTTACAGTTTCTTAAATACAAAGCTTGTTTTGGCTGATGCTTAAGCAAGGTGTGAAAGACACTGCGTGAACTCCTCAGGCAAGGATGAACGATCCTGAAACATCCCATGAGCAGAAGGAAGGTTAAAGTGTATTGGATTAGAAAACACGAGCACGTGTGGTCTTCCCATGGCCTCTTACACTCTCCCTGTTTGAGCGGTGCTGTGAAAGATGTGGGAGCTGTGCTTCAGTAGGTGTACAGCTCCTGGGGCTGTATGCACTTCTTTCCCCCGCTGGAATGTGATAAATCAGGATTTGGGGGTGATAAGACGTATGGATCCCTTAAGGCTCAGCTTCTGAGCAGCTACTGCTGCTTTTTTCAATACAACAGAGCTTTCATTGTTTCCTTTCCTAATAAAGGTGCCAATACAAACCAGGTTATTTGGTGCACGCTGTTCCTGGTGCTCTGTGTGTGTGTTCTTTTTCCCCCACTTTGTTTCCTCTGCTATGTTTTTACTTTCTGATCATGTTAATGCAGTTAATCACGTTACAATATATATGGAAATAAAGGTCTGTAATAGGTGTAAATACTAAATCTATCTTTCTGCTAAAATTACATGAAAATCTCTCACAGATCACCATCCTGAATTCAGTGGTAAGGTACCTTTTCTGAGCTGCTTTACTGTACTGAGCCAAAGAGGGCATTACAGCAAATAATGTATTTAGTGGGTCAGGCTGTATGTTTCACTGACTTTCAGCCACAGTGCTTGCCAGGATTGTACAGTGTTTCACTTTATCCACTTAAAGAAATACGGGATTTACCTGGTTTATCCCTAAGAAAGAACAAAACGAGGATTGACCCAATGTATTCCCCCCAAGAAACATGCAAAGCATAAGATTACTAACAGTAGCTTTAATTGCAGTGACTACTTTTATTACAGTGATGTTAAGCTTTGTCTGGGGTTGCACTTATCACAAGGCTGAAAGGGCTCTAAGAGCCAGGCGGTGTGAACTTTCCTGCTGAGCCCTGGTACAGCACACTCATGGTCCCAAGTGTTTTCTGAGTACTTTTCTAAAGGACAACAGTACATTTGGTAACCTCTGCAGATTCATGGCACATACTAAGGAAACTTGATCACTTGGGGATCCTCTCTATGGAAGTCTCAGTCCAAGTAACAAACGTTCGAATCCTGTTCTGCCTCCTTTGAGCTGAGTTGTTAAACGGAGTGTTTTCTGTTGCTGAGCATGCATCTTGCAGTGGTCATGACACAAATCTGAAGTGGCACATTGTGTGTGGATAGCCAGAGCTTTTCTGTCTCGTTGGACATGGAAATCAAACCAAGATGGAGCAGAAAAACTCTGTCTGCACCGCAGTCACATCAGCTCAGGTAGTGCTGGATGTTAGAGCTAATTCAGGTATCTCTGTTTGCAAAGGAGCAGAAATTGCATGGAATTTAGTGTCAATACACCAAAGTGTGTATTAGCATCACTTTGTGGCGGGGGGATCCGGGCTGCTCTGCATGCAGGGATGGTACTGTCTATGCTGTTAAAGTCAGCTTGAACACTTCTTCGCATAGTGGTGATGAATGTGGTGTAGCCTCCACCTTGTGACATGTTCGGTCCTTGTGTATCCCACTGTGCTTGAGGTAAGAGCAGGAGAGGGAAGTGCTGTTGTGGCAAGGCTTAACTTAAGGTAGCACAGCCCTTGTGGACACCTGAGGTGAGGCCAGGCCTCAGCGAGCCATGTGCTCACTGCTGAGCAAGCAGGGGAGTCGTAAGTTTGACAGGCTGAGAACATTGGGGATGCTCAGCCTGGAGAAGAGAGGCTGCATGGAGACCTCAGAGCAGCTTCCAGTGTCTGCAGGGGGCTGCAAGGATGCTGGAGAGGGACTCTTCATCAGGGACTGTAGCGATAGGACAAGGGGTGATGGGTTCAGACTGAAACAGGGGAAGTTCAGGTTGGATATAAGGAAGAAGCTGTTCCCTGTGAGGGTGCTGAGGCATTGGCACAGGGTGCCCAGAGAAGCTGTGGCTGCCCCATCCCTGGCAGTGTTCAAGGC
>JAOEHX010018104.1:9909-25722 GCA_025448015.1 Bolborhynchus lineola | reverse complement strand
AGTTGGGGCTGTTCAGCCTGGAGAAGAGAAGGCTGCATGGAGACCTCATAGCAACCTTCCAATATCTGAAGGGGGCTGACAGGGACTCTTCATTAGGGACTGTAGTGAGAGGACAAGGAGTAACAGGTTCAGACTTAAACAGGAGAAGTTTAGGTTGGATGTGAGGAAGAAATTCTTTTCTGTAAGGCTGGTGAGGCACTGGAATGGGTTGCCCAGGGAAGTTGTGAATGCTAGTATGTTTTGTACTTATCTCTGTCATTTTCTCTTTTATGCCAGTGAAAATGTTTATATATGTAATACCAAATAATGGCGGTGATAAGTCTTATGCACATCTGAAACGGTTTATTGAAAAAGATGGACTTTCAGGCTACCAAGATAAAATCAGTGCTTAATATTAAATATCATCTGCAAAGAAAATAAACATGTAGCATGTTCTACATCATTATCATATATAAAGAAAGCTTTTCCAGACTTTGCTACTTACTTTTCCCTTCAAAATAAAATGAATGTAAATTTTTATTTCCTTGTTTTGCTTTGGGAACTACTTGTATATCTTCTAAATGTGCTTTTTTAAATTTCTTAATCTTTATGGTGAGGATGCTGATGTCAAAATCTCATGGAGAAGAGTAGTTCTGAAAAAAAACCCTCAAACCCCGAAAACCAAATCCATAAGATCCCCACTGGAGACGGAGAAGTAGTATACAGTAAAATGAGGGCAACAAGGAACCAGCCTCAAGGTGAGGCCTGAGAAGACCTAGTGGGATCTTATTGAATATTCAGACCTCTCAGAGGCGCATGAGTATCCTCACCCCCTGCCTTGACTTGAAGAGTGCTCCTACATTTTGTAGAAACAGCCTGGAAGGAGTCACCTGGAACCTGTGTTTTCAGGTATCTACATTTTAAAATCCTTTTCACCATATTTTAAAATCCTTTCCACCAACAGAAAGCTTTTTCTGGGCATTAATTAATTACCTAAGGTTATTCACGAAAGTGTTTCAGATTTGGAGATGGGCAAAAATGTGGCTGCCAAATAGTGGCATTGTTCTGAGCTAGTAAGTCACCATATCATAGAATCATAGAATAATTAGGGTTGGAAAGGACCTTAAGATCATCTAGTTCCAGCCCCCCGCCATGGGCAGGGACATCTCCCACTAAACCATATCCTTCCGTCAGAGGAGTGAAAACAACTGTTAATTGGTGAGTTAAATAAACCAAAGAGGAAACAAACTTGGTAATATAATACAGTAATGGCTTTTGTAAGCTACTGTGGTTCTCACCAGTGGTGTTTTCATAAAATGCATCACAAGCTTTCATAGAAACACATTAGTGCTTTTGAATTGTTTTTATTATAAACCATGCAAATAGTGCTTGTCCCAGTGGGATGTGACATTATTAGCAGAAGATCTTTTACATGATTTCAGTCAACAGAGAATTAGCAATTCAGTCTTTATTTTCAAAGTGAGACATATAACTATTCAAAACTGCATTAGAAAACATTTAACCCATGCAGAGTATTCCTGCTGAAGAGATGACACATGACAGAAATAAATTGCCCTATAACATTTGCAGATGTTTCCTGATTGCAAAGTGTTATCTGTGTAAATTAAATATGTTCTCTCCTTTGTTTTGTTTTGGAAAGAAACAGTATTGAAATTCATTCATATGGGTGGCCAGTGGTCAACTCCTGAAATAAAAGAAGTTTGAATCTTTTAGAGATGGATTTTTTTAAGAGTAAGTCCCCTAGACAAATGCAAATAAAAGTATCAAGCAAATATAATTCTGCAAGTGAAGTAAGAGATAAACAGTGACTTGTGGAAAGCAGAAGTAAGCAAGCTTTGGTAGCTAATAAGAAGTTGTAAGCAGAAAGAGGGAGCTTCAGTAAAGAAATCATATTAAGGGCACAATTGTAAATTATCTTCATGTAAAGGAGACCTAGGAAAGGTAAGGAAAAAACAACTTGCTTGAACAATAATGTTTTTTATGACCTGAAAAGTAATAAAGTCTGTGAAAAATTTAAGAAGGTTGTATCAGTAGGACCAGCTAGAAAAACAGAAAAAAGCAGAGACAAAGTCATAAAGTGGAAGGCATTAAACAAAATACTTTTAATATAAAGTCTATCAAAGAATATTCAGAAAGTTTTCCATAAAGAAGTAACAGAAACGGGAACATGAAAGATCAAGGAAGCTGTAAGTTAGCTTCTCATGGGAGAGGATAATGTATCATTAAACAGCTCCAAAAAGGCTAAAGTTTACTTGATTTTTTTCAATCTTAATTTAAAAGGTCAAACTCGCTCATATGGTTAGCAGAGCTAAAACCAGCGAAACAGAGTTAACAATACCAACTCTAGTGGGGAAAGGACAGAAGAGAGACATGGTTTCGAATCAGCTGGGCCTGATGGCGTTTTTCCTGTGGGAATGGCTGAAGAAAATCCACATTAATGGTCACTCCTAAGAATATGGGAAAGGAAGATTTTGAAAAAGGTAAAAACATGAAGTCTGTATCTAAAAAGATGAAAAAAAATCTCAGACCTATAGACCAGTAGGCTTAACTTGAATTCCTGAAGGAAACCTGCAGCAAATAAACTACTGGTAATTGCCTGGAGGACAAAAGAAGGAAGTCTCACAGAGTTTAACTTAGCAAGAGTTTATCACATCAATTTGGACTTTTGTGTAGGAGACAAGTAGCTGATGTCATCTGTACTGAGTCCAGTAAAGCTCCTCAGATTGTTTCATATGATATTCCCATAGACAAATTAGGAAATACAAGATTATTTGATGATCTTATTAGGTGAATATGTAACTAGTTGGAAAGTTGTGTATAGACTGTCAGCATTTTGCAATCAAAGCAGAGGGATGTTTCAAATCTGTCCTGAGGTTGACAGGTTTTAATATTCTCTCTGATGCCTTGATGAATGGTTATGGTGTAAGGTTATTAAAATTGCATAGGATATGTACCAAGGGGATAGCAAACAGTTTAGAACTTGAAAGCAATTCAGTTAGGATAAATGTAAAGTTTCTATACTTTGTCGACAAATACCAGCAGCCATATGTTATGAGAGAATAAATGCTTAAAGAGATAGCAACATGCAAAAATTGATCTGGGAACTGCAATGGATCGCATTCTGATATGAAGTTAAGAGGATAGTAGTGTAAAAAAAAAGCAAATGCTGGACTGAGGTGTATAAGTCACAGTAAATTACTTCTCCTAATCCAAAATAACAGATTAAATGCACAGTGAGGAAACACGAACCTGAACAGTGGGCCCTATTTTCATTTCTGATGTTATGACTCAGTAAAAACAGGCAGATATCAATTTAAAAAATGATCCTTATCCAAGAAAAGGGTCTTGTTTTCTACCCTTTTCTCAAACCATTTGTTTTTGTGAATCAGTGCCTTTCTCTGTATCTGCTTGACTCTCTACTCATTCCAGTCTCTAGCAGACTTTGCTCTAGAAATACAAAGTCCCAAATAAAAGCCAGTTGAAAAAGATAAAATCTAATAAATGCAGTATTGAAGAATGCTTATATGCTGTCAGTAACTAACATACATACACCTAAAGAGAGTTCACATCCCTAGTGGCTTTCTAAATACTGCTATAGGGAAAGCAAATCCTAGCTCGCAGTGATATTAGTTCTTTCATCTCTCTTGTGAGTTCCTACTCCCAGAATTTGCTTAGATAATCTTTTTCCTTAGAATAGCCAGCTGCCTATGAAATGACACTGCTGATATTTCATGATAACACAGAATAAACTAGTCACCATGTCATAAAATCAGTGTGGACATTTAATGCGGAAAGAAACATTCAACCTTTTAAAAAGAAATCTTTCTGGTTCCACTCTGTTCTTTGGATGAACCGGCTCCTTGTAGAAGTCTTCTCAGAATCAGTGATGCATAACTGTGCTCTGTACGTGTGTGGATGTATGTGGGTTTTCCATGCCTTTTTATACCACTTCAATTCTATCATTTGTCTTGTGGCTTCATCCTCTCACTTAAATGTGGGTCTCAGTAAAAAACACATTTGAAGGAAAGCCTTTAGACGTGCTATTAAGCAAATGAAGAAGTCTTTCAGTCTTTATCAGCTGTTTTCAACTAACTCTGCTTTAAAACAGAAAAATACCCTCAATTTTGAGGGAAAACCTTCATATTTATCTTAAAACTTCTGAGTACAGTTAGATTTACTTAATTCCCTTCATATTTTATTTGTTGTATATTGGTTCTTCAGCACTTAGCTATTCATGTAGCATTTTTATTTGTTGTGTATATGTGTTCTTTTACCTTTATTTATGTATGGCTTATTTTCTCCCCCTATACAGTCCTCTCAAGCACAGTATTTTCCTCGAGTGTTATTATTAGTGTTTTTAAATAACCCAGTTCCTGCTGCATGAATTTGTTGGAGACATTTTTCACAGTTTCTCCATTTTATCTCTTCATTGAGGCTTTCCTGTGTTTTTACGCATACATATACACAATGCAGCAAAAGATGGATTTTGAAACATTTTCAGGCAGCAGAGAAGGTTATTTAAAAGTAATTCATTTAAAGTTATTCCTGTAGTAAACTCTGTTTTCTATGGCCTTTTACCTGAAGATATTTCAATTTTCTGAATAGTATAATCCCTTTCGTAGACCTCCACTTTAATTTAGCATTCATTATACAGTTGCAATGAGACTTCATCATTAAATTTTTCATGTATTTCTGATTTTCAAGCTTGTGTAGCCAAACCTTTTTATTTGAATATGCTGAGAGGATTTGTAAGCAACAGTGTTAGGCTTAGAGGACTGCAAGGAAACATGAATTTCCTTGTCGTGTGGGGTTTGTTTAAAATAGTCACCTAAACCAAATAAAATAAATTAGAAAATCAAGTTCAGTCACATTTTTTATTTAATCTGTTTTGATATTAAAATTATGGGATTTTTTGCCATTGCCAAAGACAGCTTAACGTAAATGGAAGTTGCAGAAATATTTGAGTGACAACAATCAGGAGACAGTTTATTTTCAAAGCTTCTTCAACAAATTAAGACGGTTTTGCACTTACACATATTGGTATAGGAATGTGATATTAATATTTAACAAAATTATGTCACATTATAATTGTTTCTGATGAAGTTGTGACTGTTGTTTTAAACTTTGATCATCAGGGAGATGGAAAAATCTAATGGGAATCTTAACTGGGAGTTTCCTTTTGCCTTAATGTCACTTTTGGCGTTGGCTATTTTCATTTGTCTGATAGTCTGCTCTGATTGTTTGATATTCTAAACAATTCACAGTGCTTAATAATCTTAATAATGATAGGACCTCCTTGTATGCTATGCTATTTTCACTCAAGTGGGAAGAATCTTTCCTAGGAAATGTTAGTTGTTCATAGTTGTTAGTTGGTCTTTTTTAGGTCTGGTCTCTTGTGACTAGTCTTGGAAAGCTTTCTTCCTCTGTACTCTTTTAAACTTGAAAATACATAGTGAAGAAAAATTAAAACAGACAGTTAAGAAGCCGTAGATTAATCTTGCTAGGTTTCTTTTTCATTTAAAACTAATAATTTTTTTTTCAAAGTAACAAAGGCTGCCTGATAGGTACAGTCAGATTAATCAGGTATGTTATGTCGTTTGGTGGTACCATCATGTAACACAGTTTAACGGTAGCTGTCATATCATTAGAACTTGTACTGCATTGTTTACCACTTGATTGTGGATCAAGGAATTGAAAATAGAACAACTAAGTCACTGGCAATAAGATTAAAGGACAGAGGAATGGAATAACTTCACATTAACGTTCTGTTCTTGTGCATACAAGTGAGCCCTGTAAACAGCTACAGAGATAGCACAAGATTGTTCCAGTAAAATATTGTCACTGAAATTTACAATTCACGATTTTCATTATTAGAAATATTCTGAAAACATAGCTTCAGATGTTTCTGGTTTTACATTTTTCAGTTGGGGTTTGTCAGTGAAGGGAATTTGAAGATTTTTTTCTGGTGTCTTGACTTGCTCCACCATATATCTAGAGTAAGTGAATACCACTTTGAATTAGTTTCTCAGAAAGATGTTTCATTCCATATACTTTAAAGTAATGGGGAATAAAAAAAAAAAAAACCAGACAGTATCAGCAGCACAGAGAACTATGTGTTGTTTCCTGGCAAATATAGTGTCATTTGGAATATGAAGATTAGTCAAGATTGAGGAAAGCAAGTTTTACAGCATAATTTCATGGGTGGTTAACTGTGTGACTTGTAATATTTGGATGCCTTTCTCTTTTTTTGCTTAGAATTGCTCTCATAAACTTAGTAATGTTTTGGGAGAACTTCCAAAAAAAATCTCTCCTTCCACACACCTGTATTCTTCGCTCTACACAAGATCAATTTAGAGATAGAGAATACCGAATGACACCATCTGACTAACACATGTGACACATAGGAGACCAGAAACAGCTTTAAGCAGCAAAGCTGCCAGTAGAATCAGGGATTCCCATTTTAGGCATTGCAGTAAACAATTATCTGCATTCTCCTTCTTCTCAAAGACAAAAGCTCCCTTGCATCATTAGTTGGCTTGCAATGGGCTTGCAATATGTGAAGCCATCAGAGCATCCAGCTTTCTATTTCCTTGTCATTTTAAATAAGAAAATTGTGAGGACCATAGAGAATTGTATTCAGAAGGGCCTCCTCTCTGCTTACACCCCTGAAAAAATTGTTTGGCCCTCTATAACAGCTGCTGATTTTGTCACAGTAGTTGCTCTCCAGACATCATATAGTTGCTTCGGGAAGTGGTCAGCACATGTTGCTGATTCTGGTCATACCGTCTTTATATGGTGTGCAGATGAACCAGTCAGAGAAGGGACCCTGAGCAGGTCTCCTGAAGACAGAGGATAAGACTCACCCTCAGCACTTCTGTGAAATTCCATGCACTCTTAGAAAATTTGAAGTAGTATATCTAGTGTTGGTAATGTCTTTCTTGGGGAAGCAAATCTCCCTATATGTCTTCCTGATACTGGTTAAACATCTGGACATGTGTTGTAACTCTACACTTGTACCAAGGTTGTGCACTGTCATGAACAGATGACCATCTTCAGGTACTGCAAGTGATCAGGAAGATGGGCTTGCATTGCTGATGGAAACATTTTGAATAACCATAGACTTGAATCATGCTTGGAGCTGGATCAAGTCAGATAGACTTTGCCTCTGCAAAACTGGGATAGATAGTTGATCAGGACATACATTCCTTAAAGCATCCTTGATCAAGATATCCGTATAAGGGGTTATAGCTTTGCTTTATCTATCATGTAGATCTGATATTTGTGTGAAGCATAGAGGAAAAACATCTGTTTTCCAGTGATGACACGTTTGCTCACTTCCTCTCATAGCAGCCTCTAAATTCCCTCCAAAAGCCCTGTTTTCAACTTCCTTATAAAGCTGCCTTCCAATATAGTCTGTCTGCAACACCACATAATCCTAAAATGTATTCCTCATATTTGGAAGAGGTTTTCTTCCTAAAGAGGCAGTGAGATTCAAAAAAAATCTTGTTATTCCCTTATCAGATGATCCCACTATTCTTACCGCATACAATCAAAGACTCATTGCCTCATCAAACTACAAAAGACTTGCAGGAATGCAGGTGCTGATAACTCAGGAAATCCCCAGTCCTTCTCTCCACATAGTCATGAAGACTTTGCCCCACTACACTGCCCATTGTTTTCAAGTATGCACTTGAAAACTGTTTTCCTATTTAGATTTACTGGAGATTGCAAAGAAGAGCACACTTGTGCAAAAATAACAGCACATTACTGAAAACAACCCCAGATTTTGGAAGCATTCACTATCAGAAAGTGCATATTAAAAATTTCTATGTCCTTCCTGTTACTTAGCACTGTAAGCACTTATGCCAGACAGCTATCTGAACTGACAAATTTTTTGTTCTGAAATATGCCTCTACCTAAAAGTGAAATGCCTGCAACCTGGTGTTATTCCTGTCTCCTCGAGATTTTTTCTTTTCTTTCCTTGAAAATTTTGCTGCATTTCTCCACAGAAATGAAAGCCCTTTGAATTGAAACTGATGCTTCTAGACAGTACAATGCTGTTGTCATCTATGCATTTACATTTTCCATTCTCCTTGGCTTGGCTATTTACTAGAAATACCAGCTTTCTATAGCCTTAGGACAGACAGAATGTCTTGCACTGTGTGCTTCTAGAAGCTGTTGCAATGCCCTGTAGGGCATCCTAGCTGTTGTCCTAAATTGAGATGACAGTGTTGCTCATATTAAATTGCCTTCTTGCTTGGCTTGGCATGCTGGGACCCATATCTATTAATGCAGGAGTGTCCAAATGTCCTGCTATGAAAGCAATTTGTTCCTCAGTAGGGTGTCAGGGAAGCAGCTGGTCTAAGAAACAATCAGAGGTGATGTTAGGGGCAAGTTGTGTTTTTCTTGACTTAATGGAAATTTTTACTGATCCGTCTCCTTGCCTGTTCCCACCACTTGTCAACAGGGCAGCACATATCCATCTTCAGCCATCTCCTATGCCTCCCAACAAGGCTGTTATACTTCTCTTGTGGAGAGACAGGCATTCACACAGCCTGAGCTGCATAATAGACACTTCAACAACAGCAAACATGTTATTAATGGATTTTTTTTAAAAATGCCCTACAGAGATGCAATTTCAGAACATTTTTGCTAAGTATCAGGTTTTAAACCTCCACTTGGAGAGACTCTCACAAACTGAGGATTATTTTTATCCCTCTTCTCCTCCTTCTGCACACATTCTACAAAGTACTTTTAACCCCTTGAGTAACTTCTGTCAGTTTGTCTTTTTCCATTTATATTCTGAATTGGATTTTAAGTCATTTAATGAAGGAGAAATGTGATGTTTCTGGGATCTCCTTCAATGGCTTATTAATGTATGTTACCTGATCTATGAGAGCTTTATTATAGGAGGTGCCTACATTTATGAAGCTAGGCTATGGTTATGGCAAAAATAATTTTCTGGTGATCTTAAGAGGAAGCAGTGTATAAGTAGGGTGTGAGAGTCTATATCTTTATGGCTATAGTGACATCATTATACAGGTAAGTACAATATAAGGTGTATGATACTACCTGCTAGTAAATAAGGTGCATGCATATTAAAGTATAGCTCTTAATTAGGTCTGCTTGAAAAATTCATGAGGGCTCCACATATTTAATGGTACTGTTTGTATAGGTTAAGCTGAAGGAAACTTCTTTACTTAGAGACCATGATTTTTATGTCACTGAATTAATCAGAACCCTGTCAACAAATTCTGGGATAAGGACTATGTAAATGTCTGGTTAGAGCTGAACTCATTTTCTTTCTGAGATGCAGCAAAATAGTTAAAGCTCTGAGCATAATGAAATTCAGTAAAGAAAACAGCTCTATCCTTAGCTTACTTAATTGTTCCTCAGTGCTTTCAGATATCTCTTAGGACTTCAAAAGCTGCGTCATTTTTCAGAAGGTAGCTGCTGAGAAATAGTTTGTAAACATAAAATGGATTGTCAGATTTTAATCTGAATTAACCCCAGTAGGATATGACCAGGATATGTCAAGTCTTTTTTTAATCCTTGTTACCTAAATCATCCACTTACACTATCTATATTATAAAATGCACCGGTGAGGCTAATAAATGCTTTCCTGCTAGTTATTTTCATTTTCAATGTCTTTGTGGAGTTACACATTATAAGAGACTTTTGAAGTTGAAAGTTGAAGAAAGGTTTTAACTTGCAGAGTTGACATCCTTCACTAAAAATTCAAATATTCAGATAGATCTGGCCCCACTTTTTTCATGATATCAGTGACAAATGATTGGTTGATTTTATGTATATTATATTTTTTATCATATTATGGAGGTGGCATAAACCTCAGCCTGTAGTTTAGCAAAATGGGTAGTGTGGTGCAAGATAGGAAGGATCTTTATTTTTGCAAGGAAAAATTAAAAGTTAATTTTACAATTTACTCCAATTACATTGAGAAACTCTTTAAAAAACACCATGTAATCACCCTACAGTCCTTTTGGTCTATGTCATTACATATTTAAGCATAAAATATATTCATTGTGTATGAAAGATTGTGGTGGTTTGTTTTTGCAAATGGTTTATAATGTCATATTTTTATTTTAAATGTTTAATCAGATAATTACATGATTTGTCAGTTAATTTTTTTATTTTTTTCCACAAATTTTCCAGAG
Source organism: Bolborhynchus lineola (assembly GCA_025448015.1). NCBI lineage: Eukaryota > Metazoa > Chordata > Aves > Psittaciformes > Psittacidae > Bolborhynchus > Bolborhynchus lineola. The sequence goes on along the minus strand of JAOEHX010018104.1, from coordinate 15,547 downwards.
TAAGATCATTATAAAAACACCAAATGTTACCAAACATATAATTTAATCTCTAAGTTGCTGTATTTTTGAAAAACTTTGTTTTGGAGATTTATTTCTATGGGCATTGTAAGAACAAGGTTTTGCTAGCTTTAATACATTTACCCACTGTATCTTGAGAGAGTCCTGTCATGTTCATGGTCTAGATCTAGGATTAATATTAATGCAATGAGATTGATTTAAAGGTGTCAAGGTGACATTTTGCTTGTGAAGTGATGAAATAGACAATAATGAAAGTAGGAAATCTTAGTTTATCTGAGGACAACTGAGTTTCCAAAGCAAAATTATGTGAGCTTGTACATGAGGAGAGGTAGCATACTGACGTTTGTCATGCAATTCTCATTTTAGAGTCTGAAAGTGAAAAAATTGAGAAGTAATTTAGGAATTCACCTGTGTTTTGATAAATAGCTTGCATGTATGCTTGTGTGCAAGTGGATACCCTCCCACAGAAAGATGTAAAAGGCTTCTTTTGTGGTTAAGAATCTAATTTTCAGTAGATTTACTGATGAGGATAATTCTACAGATTCACAGGTTTTAGGTAAGAGAAGACTTTTGTTCTTCTTTGTTAAGGTGTTTTAACTCAGCCATTTGATTTTTTAGAGCTTAAATGCTGCCCTTTTTCAAAGTGCCCACTCATTATGAACATGTATCTTATTAATAATATTCTCAGCATTTTCAGATGAATCTCCTCTCTCCTCTTCCTTTCTTAGATTTTCTTATTGTTCTTTTCTTTCCAAATTCCTTTATAACTGTGAGTAGTACGAACAGTGTGCCAGACGTAAGGAGATGTGCAGAGCAAGATTTTTCAGTGCGTGAGATGCTTATGTAAGCCATTATTGTTGAAATAATAGTCACCACAATAAATGCAGTAATGTACATATTCACAGAATCACAGAGTGGTTGTGGTGGGAAGAGACCTTTGGAGATCATGTAGCCCAGCCCCACTGCTGAAGAAGGTTCACTTAGAGCAGGTAGCAGAGGATCATGTCCAGGCAGGTTTGAATATCTCTCAAGAAAGACTCCACAACCTCTCTGGGCAGCCTGTTCCAGTGATCTGCCACCCTCAAAGGGAAGAAGCTCTTCCTCATATTCAGATGGAAGATCCTGTATTTCAGTTTGTGCCCATTGCCCCTTATCCTGTCGTTGGTCAGCACTGAAAAAAGTCTGACCCTATCCTCTCGACATCTACCCTGAAGATACTCCTATGCACTGATAAGATCCCTTCTGATTCGTCTCTTCTCCAGGCTAAACAGGCCCAGCTATCTCAATTTTTCCTTGTTAGAGGGGTGCTCCAGTCCTCTAATGATCTTCACAGCCTTCCCTGGACCCTCTCCAGAAGTCCCTTGTCTTAAACTGGGGAGTGCAGAACTGCACACAGTACTCCAAATGCAGCCTCACCAGGGCAGAGTAGAGGAGGATAACCTCACTTGACCTGCTGGCCATGCTTTTCCTGATGCACCTCAGAATATCATTTACCTTCTTGACCACAAGGGCACATTGCTCGTTCATGGTTAATTTGTTCCAGGACTCCCAGGTCCTCCGTAGAGCCTGCTTTCAAGGTCAACCCCTGACCTGTACTGGTACATGGGGTTATTTCCTCTCCAGGTGCAGGACCCTGCACTCGCCTTTGTTTTGTTTTCACTAGGTTCCACTTGCCTCTCCAGCTAGTCCAGGTCTCTCGTGGCAGCACAGCCTTCTGGTGTTTTCAGCTACTCCTTCCAGTTTTGTATCATTAGCAAACTTGCTGAGGGTACACTCTGTCCCTTCATCCAGGCCACCAATGATAGATTGAGCAAGACTGGGCCTGGTACTGACCTTTGGGGAGCATGACTAGCAGCAGACCTCCAACTAGACTGTGTCACTCATAACCTCGAGCTCTGCCATTCAGCCAGTTTTCAATCCACCGTACTGTCCACTCATCTAACCAACACTTCCCGAGTTTACCTATCCGGATGTTATGGGAAACAATGCCAAAAGCCTTGCTGAAGTCATAATTCACTTTTATGTGTGAATTCTCATTTAAATTACAGTAAAATACTCTCCTAGAAATGTTGACTTTTGAACAATGAATCTCATCACTAAGCACAGTTATGGCACTGCAGGTTTCAAATCATTAAGAAGTACCTGCACATTAAACCTTACTCAAGAAACTGTAATTTGAAGCTTTGGTACCTGGAGATTAAATAAATTCAGAGTAGTGAGCAAATTAATATTAATTTGAGATTTATTCTTTAAGAATTATTATAGTGACATTGAGGATGTGTGTGTGTGAGAGAGAATGAGGGAATAAAAAACATTCTTCCCTGTGCTGCAGCTGAGAGCTGATGGTGAGGCAAAGTCCATCCCGTGATAAAAATGAATGCCGCTCCAGGAGCTGTCTCCACAAAACTGAGATACTGTTTTTCCAGTCTAACATTTCTCCTGCCAGTTGGCAGATTCTTCTTTTCAGAAAGCAAATCATCTGCTGCTTGAACCACATAGAATCTTTACAACTCGCTGCTTTTGCTTTTGTTTCTGATCTTGACCTGTGATCAAACAGTGACATTGCAGCTGAGTGATAAAATCAGAGTCTTTTAAGCAAATAAAGCAGTTCAGGAAATAATTGTGTATATTTATTTTCAGAGCAGAATATGTGGCAACTGGAATGGGTTGCCCAGGGAAGTTGTGAATGCTCCATTGCTAGTGGTGTTTAAAGCCAGGTTGGACAGAGCCTTGGGTGGCATGGTTTAGTGTGAGGTGTCCCTGCCCATGGCAGGGGGGTTGGAACTAGATCATCTTAAGGTCCTTTCCAACCCTAACTATTCTGTGATTCTATGATTCTATATCTGAGGTTTTAGAAGTTAGTGTTGTCCTAAAGACTTTGCCCTATTAACAGAGTTTATCCTTTGTTTCTTCTAACGGCAATTCTCACAGCACTTCCGTGAAATTTTTAAGGCAATAGGTACCAAAAAGATTCATTACTTTTCCTAGAAAGGTGGGTCACTAAAATGAAAAAGATTGATATTACTGAAATTGCTTTTGAGATTATTGAGATTATTTCCCATTTGAGGGAGATTATTTTCCATTTTTGTGATAATATTTCTTATTGTGAACATATATAGCAATGGATGCTTTTCACTGTCTCTCAGTCATTGCTGGAAAATGTGTTTCTGATTGCATAAAGAACAAATTTCTGCTTTAGTTTAAAAAACTTCTGTATTTAAAATACAATAAAGACTGTCCTTTATTGGCCTTTGCTTCCATTACTATTCAGAAAAACTGCTGTTTTCCCCTTTGAATCAAGGTGGTCACTTTGCATGAATGAAATCTGATCAGTGGGGCTTGGTACTTGTATGAGAGAGAACAGTCAGGGGAGGATCATCTTTCTGAAGTGTGTTATGAGTCTGGATTTATTTCTTCTTTCACTGCTGATGATTCCTCTGATCAGTAAAGGGAGCATATCAAGGACCAATCTTTTGGTTCAACCATCTAATGAAGGAGACTTTGAGTCATCAAAGAAAAATAGTGTATCATATAAAAAATTTATATTTGGCCCAAAACAGCCTTTTTTGCCCCTGTAGCAAGAAATATGTATGTTATAAGCAAAGTAACAGAATGCTGGGCTAGATTTAAATCACATCAACAAGGAGGAAGGGAAACTGAAACTTCCCAGCTTCCGGAGGTAAGAAACACCCGTCTGAGATATTCATCTGATGTTCTTTGAAGTACTTTCAAGGAGAGTGCTCCAAATGTGCAGTGTTCAGGGTATGTCCTCTGAAAGACAAAGGTTCATGGCCCTCAGGCAGAAGAGAGAACTGCTGTCTTCTTGTCTTCTCTTCCTATACATTCTTGATTTTGTGAATATAGCCTGAAAAAGTAGAATTCACAAAACCCATGTGCCCAGCGCAGGCCAAATCCACAAGTAGTGTTGGTGGGCATGAATCAAATTTTCTAGTGAATAAAACTCACAGCTAAATTTGTTTTCCCTATTCAGCATGCAGAAAAGGATTTTGGTTTCTGTCATGTCATAAAGTAAAATTGGATGGCAAAACTATTTCCTCTGTAATTTCAGCAGGCTCCTAACATCCTCCCCCCAAAAGAAAAAAAATACACCCCCAAAAAAAAGCCTTTCAAACAGTCCTTTCTGTCCAGTAAATATCCCAAAGGTGTCTAAGAAACTTGAAAGAGAAGCAAATGAGAGAGACCATGCTGAATTTGTTAAAGCAGACAGATGGCTTGAACAGAAAAATAGCTTATTCTCTCCCTCAACTATAATGTTCTCAGCAAGTGTCTCTGTTGAAAGGATAAGCATGAGAAGAGATAATAGGGTCTTAAGATAACTAGGAACATGTCAACAAAGCCAGTCTGGCACAGAGTTATAAGCAAAAATTATCTTGGTATTATTTGAAGGCCCTCTGCATGCTGGGAACTGCAGCCCCTGCTTTTTCATTTGGAAGAGGTATTCATCATACTGTTGGATAAAATCTATCAGGAAGTAAAACCTGTTTGGTTCACATTAGTCAACTGGCTTAGGACTATTCTAAATATTTTTGGAGAAATTTGGCACAAGTGTTAAACACCCACTTTTGTAAAACATATGGTGTAGTTGAATGGGTTATCTAACTGATTTTTAACAGAATGTTAGGTCAAAGAGATTATAACATCAACTATTTTTCTCTTCTGAATTCACTTGAAAACCTACCAGAGGATAAACAGTATTATGGGGGTGAAGAATAGAACAAAAGACCATTTAAAATTGCATACCCTTGAGAAAGGCAAATTCAGTCACTGAGACATTAAGAACAAAGAAATCTAGTTGTTTATTACTGTATCTTGGGGAATTGGGAAAAAGCCTTATGTAGAACATTATTTAGTTTCCAGAATCCCTCAAAACCATGCAGCAAACTCCCATGTCACTCCTTTAATAAGTAGGAATGTTTAAAAGTTGCTATAATTTAATAAAGCATAGCTCAAGCTATTAAACATCAGTTGTGTACTGTCAATGTTACTGAACAGCTAGATTAGGTTAGTTCATTGATGTTCAGTGAGTGGATTGTGGTACAAAAAGATTGTTGGCAGTTACTATAGCTGGTCTGCAGAGTCATAAATACTGCCATTCTAGTGCTTGCCCCTAGAAACTGAGGATTTACAGGTCATTTTGAGGGCTGATGGTGGTTTGTGACCTCAAAGGTTTGAGACACCATGGTTTTCAGATGATTTTATATGCTAGACAGAGTTTACATAGGGTTAAAGTGACATAAATAGGTTGGGCTCTTTTGAAAGGAGTAATTATATTCCGAAGAGTTAGAGTATGGTAGCATTGTTTACAGTGATGCCAGCTTGAGTCATCCTTTTACTTATCATTGTTAAATGTGTGGCAGGGTTTGTGTTTGATCAGTGACTGATACAGCTGTACATGCTTGTGAATGGGATTCCTTGACATTACTACAATAAATTTTTTTGTTTTAAGTGCAGACAATAACAGGAACTGTATTGACTCCAGTCTATTTCTGTTACAGAATACTATTTAGTACGTGAACGTGGCCAAAACCATCTCTTTGCTAGAATTGTTAACACACTCCCACTGGTGGCTTGCCAAGCTTGAGAGTAGCTAGAACAGCTC
>JAOEHX010018103.1:13664-27775 GCA_025448015.1 Bolborhynchus lineola | reverse complement strand
AGAAATTCTTTACTGTGAGGGTGGTGAGGCACTGGAATGGGTTTCCCAGGGAAGTTGTGAATGCTCCATCTGTGGCAGCGTTCAAGGCCAGGTTGGACAAAGCCTTGGGTGGCATGGTTTAGTGGGAGGTGTCCCTGCCCATGGCAGGGGGATTGGAACTAGATGATCTTAAGATGCTTTCCAACCCTAACTATTCTATGATTCTATATATATAACAACATAGTTATTCAATTAACATCACTTGTAAAAATAGATCCTCAGGCAGTCTGTGCACACAACAACGAAGGGTTATGTGTGAATCCATTTATTTCCAGAATTTAGTAAATATGGAAAGAGTCTTCACTCCAGGAAATGAAGAAAAATATTATAGAAAATTTCTGCTTTCAAGAGGTTACTGTTCAAAATACCTCCTTCAGAGCCAAAGAACTGTACATTTTGGAACAGAGATTCCTTGCCACCTGAAATGATATAGGCATATCCATGATATTTGAAAGAAATTGAAATTTGATGTCAAGGAAACACTTATTGAAAGGACTGCTTTCTGGCATTAGAGTGGAAATCTAGTAGAGTCATTGGAATTCAGTGAGAATCTTTTTCTTGGCAGTCTCTTGCTTTTTATGACAAATAGTACCTGATGTGTTACAAATGTTGAAGGAAGATGTATTTGCATTAGGCATGCTTTACTTTTTGATTGTATTTTTTTTTTACTTATCAAACTGTAGCATTTTTGTTAATGTCTCTAGTTATCAGGTGTGAAAAAAGAGAAAGAAGAGGTAGTGGTGGTGACCAAAAGAACACCAGACTTATGAGGCAAGGAAAAAAAACATGGTTCTCGAAACTCTGGCAATCTAAAGGAAAAAAGGAAATGTATGTTTAATGAGCTTAGTCACAACTTAATGAACTTAGAATTATCAAGGAAGCTAGAACTGAATCCTTCAAAAATGAAAATTTACTGTGCAAAAGATACTTCTTTCTCATCACAAAATGTGCACATGCTTGTCAGCATTCACATTTGGTTGTGAATGGTCTTTGGAAGATCTGTATTAATTAGATGTGATTTGTGGGTTAAAACACGTTCTCTTTTCTTTGCTGACTGGCAGGATGTGTAGCATACTTCTCTCTCATTAAAAGAATAAACTCCTGCAAATAATTCTACCAGAAAGCTCTGTCATTCAACTATTTCTTGGCAGAAAACTCTTGCAAGGTCTGGGAATGACTGATGTAAACTCATGTGAAAATTTGAATTCACACTGACAGTAGTGGTATATCTTACCTATCTAACATTATTAGGGGAGCAGTCTTTTTCAATATGGCTTCTGCTGGGTGTGTATAGAACTTCTTCCCATGTGGAATGAAGCATGCAAAAAGCAAGCAGATTTCAAGAAAGTTTATTGTTCGCTTCATTAAACTGATTTTCATATTACTAAAGAATAGATTTGCAGAAATATCCATATGCAGAAGAGACATAAATGTCAAAGAAATTGGCCTGCATACTTAACTGTTCTCTAGCCACAGACTGTGTCCAATACAATGCAAGTTCAATGCACCAGATAAAATTTCTCCCCTGTTTGTACCTCAAGTGTGAGCTGGAATCGCCTCCCTGCTGAGCATGGAGACAGTTCATTCGCCTGAGTACCAATCCTCTGGAGCCTCCACAAAGGCTGATGAGAAGAACAGTTTGCCTCAATTACAATGAAGACCTTTTTTCATGGGGCTGAGTGACAGGTTGTCACATGGTGATTATGCAGTACTTTGAAATTAAGAGCTGAACTAGATAACAGATGATGCAGAGCCTGAAATCTTCTATCACTTTGCTTAGTCATGCAGCCTATTTCATTCATCACTTTTCTAGGACAAAAGGCACTTTGAAAATTCCTGTTCCTAAACTAAAGTTTCATAAAATATTCATTCTAGAACTTTTGCAAACAACATGTAAAAAAAAAATTAATACTAGAGGATAAAGCACTGTTTTTCAATGCTATCTCTCTTGTTTAATTTAAAAGTGTATGAATTGGGCAGAAACTGGATCCCTCTGTATCAATTTTTGCTGCACATGACACACACAAGTACTGAACCTACCTGTGACCTGTGTACACTCTTAATAAGGGGCTTCAAAAATAATATTAACTATTTTAAGTGGTGGCTTTGAGGGTGCTCTACTTCTTCAGGGAGGATGTATTTATAAACTCATCTCTTTTCAAAGACTTACTTTTCTCCTTCCTGCTTTGATCAGTCTCCTCTTTGCTGTTGTAATATGATCTTTCATTCATTCTTGCAATCAGTTATGTATGGTTACTTTAAAATCTGTACTGCTCACCCTCAGATTTCGGCTCTCCTTGCTGTTGTTAGTTTACAACTATGTAGTCACCACACAAAGCCTGCAAAATGACACTCTGTGGATGTTCTTGATTATTCCACCCTCAGAGAGTTCCCTTTCAAGGGGAAACCTGTCCAAAACAGGGACAGGCAGCCAGACGTGGCTTTGCATCAAATAGGGAATATTGCTGATCCCAAGGCAAGGTTGTGATGCCCTGATACCAGTTTACCATAAGTGTGTTAAACCAGTTAAGAAAATTCTTGATCAGTCTAGTTTATGATGAAGAAAATAGACAATATACACAAAATTTTGCAAAGTTTTTGAGAAAGTAATGGCCCATTTTACTTTAAAAATAGCTTATAATTCAAGAAGCAATGAGAGAGACTTTGAATAATCAGTTATTATGATCCTGTAATGCTTGACTGAAAAATGTGACTTTTTTGTAGCACTATAGTTCTTCCTTAAAGTGTGCTTAGTATTATGTAAGCATCAGTTTCTAATGTGAAGTATGTTTCATATATTCCAAGGAAAGATTTTTGCAGGTGGACTGTCAAAAGATGGAACAAACTAGCTTCTACTTTGGCAAAGATGCTTTCAAGATCAGTAAAAGGATATTACTGTAATAGGCTGTATGGTGTTACTAATTTCCACAAAAGGGTTGTTCCAGTCCGAAAGAGAGCAAGACCTCTTTTCTAACACCAAGAGGGTTGGTTCATTCTGAAATCTCAAAATTAAGTAAGACTTTCTATTAGAATTGGGGAAAAAAAAAAAGGAAAAGGGAGAGTGGGGTGGGGAGGGGGGAGCTTGCTCCTCAGGTGAGTAGATATGATACAGGTAAGTGCATGTAGGCATCAGAACCCACTAGAAATTCCAGCCAATGAAATGTACTGTGGTGCCAAAAAAAGCCTGGAAGAATTGCATAAAACTCAACATCACAGCTTATAGCAGGCATATGAAGAAAAGATTGCATTGGTTTTGATCTGTCACTTGTTCCAGAACACAGCTCCCATTGGGTCAAGCAGATAGCTGCCTTTCCTTGCTTGTGAGTGTCTGGATGTCTCAGGAAAGCAGGTGTGCTCTCTGTATGTTGGATAACTCCACAGAGGCACCATATTTGCTGGTCACGTCCTTTGGGTGTGCAGTTCTGTACCTTATTATGCTTCAGAAGCCCAATGGAGCACAAAGCATATGCATTTTTGTGGTCTTCATTACTGATAACATCCAGGGTAGTCAATATAGAAAAAGGGAGATAATACTACAGTACATTATTACATTATTTAGTACATTATTTATACCTTGCTTTAGGAACAACCTAGCACAGGAAAGGAATTCAGGAACTGTTAGAGGTTACTTTTTTATGCCATCAGTCTGCTTCCATGAGACTGTGGAAGGTTTTTAAGAGTTATCAAAACTGCACATATTTTCAAGGCCTTTTATGCTGCCAGAGTGCCTGGAAATGACAACCCTTGCTATTCAGATACCCTCCTACTGCTTGCAAAGGAGACTCTGCTTAATACCAGTTACTGAAAACAATCTCTTTTGGATTGGCATTGGGTGTGAACAGTCCAAAACTAGTCCGTGCATTTTAATGGTAAAATGTTCTATTTCTCCTTAGGGGATCTTAATTATAGTACTTTGCAGGGCTTTATAAGAAAGGTCAACTGCACCAGTATTAAGGGCAGGATTCCTGCTGCTTGTGAGGTACTCTCAAAGACCAATTAAAAATCTGAGAATATTTTTAGATAATCAATACATAAATATTGCCTCCATTCTTCAGCTCCAGTTTGTAACAGAATGATGACAGTTATCGTAACCTCTCCCTGATTAGGTTCTTCACACATCCACACTGGTAGGCTGGAAACATATCCTCTCCCTGTGATAGTTGAGAGTAGAATTCACTGCTCCATGTTTAGTTTCTGTACAGGTGGGCATATTTCATGGGGTCAGCATGACAGCTCTTGTCTGAAACTAAAGAAAGAAAGGCTTTGTGGTGACACTGTATTTATGAGCTTCATGGCCCTAGTGTGCATGTTTAGGGCTTACAATGACACTAAGTGAGGAGCAGACCCACCAGCTCAAGAAGGCTGGAGACAAGAGTGAGGGAGGAATGTGATGGCTACCTTTCAGCTTGCAGGCGACAGTGAGTATAAAAGGAACAGATTTGTAGAGGAAAGGGCCATTAGTAGCCATGAATCATTATCATCTAGATGAAACCTTCCACTCAGAAATCTCTAAATCTCTGCAAGCTGAAAGGGACAGACTGGAGATAGACCGGATGTGCTTGTGCTGTTCAATTCCCTTTGGCTAAGCATCTGCTGTTAGAAATAGAATCCTGTGCTGGATAGATCTCTGTTCTTCTATCCTGTCTTTAAGATAACCATTTTCACATTCCTATGTTATGTTTGTTCCTCAGGAGTCTCAAGACAGCAGAAGTTCCCAAAATGGTTTAGCTGCTTGTACTTTCTGCAGGAATGAATTACCAGGATGTGTTTAGATTGTGAACTATCATATAACATGAGCCTGTAAAATTGGTTGTTACATTAAAATCCACCTGAAAAAAACATCTGGTATCTTGTAAAAACTGTCTTGATGTCCCATGTTATAACGAAGTAAGTCTTTGGTGCCTTGAAGTTATCTGCCAGGTCATGCCTCTCATCCCCATGCAGCCAGCTTTTCTGCTTGTCTCACCAGTGAATTGTTGACTTGAGAACTGGGCAATATTTTTGCAATAAACAGTTTATTCAGCAAATATTTTCTTTCTCTCCTCTTTATGAATTGCCTGCTAACAACTTCTGATATTGTTAAAGGTAGGTGGTAACTAAAGGATTTTTCATCAACAAGGAGTTAGATTTTTCCAATCAGGACAAACATCTGAACATATGTGATAGTGATCTTTGATAGCTATGTTTATATGCACACTCACAGTATAAGAAGAAGGAGGTTAAATTAAAATACAGTCATTCTTACTGTTATTTTTACTTAATGGGAAATGGGCTGAATTGTTCTGTCCATTTAGATCTCAGACTTCTGTCTAGATTCTCATTTGCAACATACAACTGCGCAGAAATATATCTGCTTAGTTACACACTGTGGCTTTGTGCCATTTTCAGACTGCCTCCTGCGGATTTCTGTCCCAAGTTTTTGTCCCCAGCAGGAGAGAACACACTTCAGTGCCCTGTCTCTTTATATTATCAGTGAAGAGAAGCAATTCCAGGGGGTAATTCTAAAGGCTCATTGTGCAACACTGTCCCTCTACTGATCGTGTAAGGATCTGCATAGGGGCCATGCAGAGCCAGGTAATTGGTAATATTAGTCAAAGGAATATGTGACATGCTATGCTTGGGGTTTCTGCATGGACTTTGGGTCCTTTCAAGCCTTAGGGCGTTGAGGCATCCTCTGAGCACAGATGGAAAACGAAGAAAGAGGTTGTGAGATTTGCACAGCAGGCCAGTGGTTTGGGTGCTTATCAGTGTGAGAGATGTGGATTTAGTTTTTCTCAGCTCTTGTCTCATCTGAACTCACTGTCTAAGAGATGCCTCTTTCTTTTGAGAACAGTGTTGGTGGGTTTCACTGCCCCCATGCCCACAGTTCATTCTGGGCAGTGACTGAATTAGAAATGCAAGAATTGAGGCCTTGCAGGACCTTGTCCCTATAGCATGGTGTTTGGGATATTTTGACTGTCAGGTTGATTTTTGTGGTACGTTGTCCTGTGTTCAGCAGTAACAGTCATTTTTCTCCTTCTTAGTAGCTGGTGCAGGGCTGTGGTTTTCATTTTCAGTCTGGGAACAGCACTGATAACACAGATGTTTTCAGTTGCTGCTCAGTAATGTTTACACTGACCAAGGACTTTCTGAGCCTCATGCTCTGCCAGGGAGGAGGGGAAGCCGGGAGGAAGCAGAGACAGGACACTGACCCAAACTGACACAGGCGTATTTCATACCACAGCACATCATGCCCACTATATAAACTGGGGGCAGTTATTCAGAAGGGTGAGACCACTGCTCAGTCAGGCTAGGTATCAGTCAGTGGGTAGTGAGCGGTTGTATTCTCTTCCCTTGTTACTTCCCTTATCATTATTATTATTGGTGGTAGCAGCAGTAGTTTGTGTTATATCTCAGTTACTGGATTGTTCTTATCTCAACCCATGGGAGTTACATTCTTTCGATTCTCTTCTCCATCTCTCTGGGAGCAGGGAGAGGAAGAGGGGGAAGTGAGCAGGCGGCTGCATGGTACTGAGTTACTGGCTGGGCTTAAACCACTACGTATGTCTTTGTACCTAGTGCTATCAATCCAGTTGGTCTGTCATTGTCTGTGGAAAAGACATACATAACATGAGAGGGGTAAAAAACAAGAGTTGCATGTAGGAGTCCCCACTTCTCTGCAGTTAATTGTCTAGTGCCAGCCATGGTTTAATGTAGATAAGAATGGACACTATATGTCTTAAAAATATCTTAATCTCTGATAGATTAGTAATATTAGGTGTTTAGAAACCTCCATTACTGCTGCTTCTGGAAGATTAGAAGGGAGTTTCTATTAACATAATGAAACATATGTCATGCCTTAACAGTGTATTGCAATACAAACTAGAACTATTTTTAAATTGCTTTTCAAAAATAATTCCAATATTGTTATTTCCATACCCTGGATATGACAGTGCTCAGGGACAGCTATGGCATAGGGTCTGTGTGCTAAACAGAATTAGTTGGATTTTGAATTTTTTTTTCTACCATTCATTGGACTTAAGAAAAATTAAGTAGTCCTATGTATTTACTCCAATAATTTTCAAAACTAACAAGGCCTTTTTGTGCTATTACTCTCAGCTTTTCATTCTAGGACACTAACGTGAAGATATTATTTTATCCATAATCAGTGAGAAAACCATTAAGGTGAATGATGTTTTCTGCATAGTGGAAGATTTGATTAGCTATGCTGAATATTTAAGAGTATACACTTTCTTTTTGTTTTAAAGGTAATTGGTAACCTAATTAAGAGTTATATCCAAGTCCTTACACATTTATAGACACATACGGCAATCTAGCAGGTCAGAGGTTTTCCAAAGGTCTGAAAATATTTATGCAGAGTTCACAATGTTTTCAGTATTAGAAACACATTGCATACTATTGCTTTTATGGAGTGCTTTGACTTTAAATCAGAAGTCTTTAACAGTCTCTCTTTCAATGTATATCATTACCTATAATTTATAATAATTTCAAAACTGTGGATGTACCCTGTAGATACATGGTGAAAAATCCTGTGACTTACACGAGTAAGTATCTCAAATTAAGGAAAACTGGAGCCTTCAAGATACTCCCAGTTTGTCAGTACAGGTACATATGTGCCAGCAGTGCCATGCCATACAGAAACTACTGTAGATGTGGCAGACAGTTCATCTGACCTTTGTATGTTGCATTCTTTTAAACATATGAATATGTCAACTCATTATCAGAAAGAATTAAACACATGAATTTTCCTGTCCTTATTCTCACTGCCATTTTCAGAAGGAACCCACGACTGGAAAGAAGCATCAAAATGAAGGAATAAAGGAACCTGTCTCATATGCACACCTGTCCTAGAAATCTGACTGTTGAAGCTATAAGGTAGAGGAAGCTTAGTGGTAAGGAGCAAGGGCAGAAGGAAAGCTTCTGAGTAATAGCTTTCAGAGAGGAGTCAAGGGCTGGGCTGGTGGGCCAAAATGTGGCAGAGTGAAATAAAGACCCTTCTGTATGGAGAAGAAGCAGCTCAAGGCAGGACATAGGGTACATTTCTGCATCATATGCTCAGAAGATACTTGTGAAAGAAAACATGCAGCCTTTGCCCTGACTTAAATGAAGCTTTTGATGGAAAAACACGCAGGTCTGAGGGAACTGCCTTCTTGTATTGGTGCATCTGCAGCTGGTGTGCAGTAGCTCAGCTGGGAGTGAGTGAGAAGCACTCATGCTGGGGAGCAAGGACCACAGGGGAAAGGTGAGCATAACTCACCAGTGTTACTGCCCTGTGCACTAGTGACTTTCAGATCATCAGTGTTAACTTGACCTAACCCAAAAGACCCTTTTGACATTTCCAAAGATTCGTGTTCTTGAATCACTGTAAGGAGGAGAAAAATAGATCTTGAAAAATGCTGATATTGCATCTTTTCGTATCTGTTCAAGAGAAAAACAAGGCCCTGAAAGACCGAGTTATCCTTCATAATGCAAAACTCATTTCTATGTGGACTCAGCTTATATTTACAGGAACTTTTAGCGGTACATCAAGAGGACAAACCCTTCCACCTGGACAAAAAACTTGTAAGGAAACTTTAAAACATCTCTTTTCCTTTTTGTTTCCTCTTTTTATTTCCATGGAGGAAGGCAAGAAGTTCTTTACTGTGAGGTTGGTGAGGCACTGGAACAGGTTGCCCAAAGAAGTGGTGAAGGCTCCATCCCACATCCCTGGCAGTGTTTGAGGCCAGGTTGGACAGAGCCTTGTGTGACATGGTCTAGGATGAGGCATCCCTGTCCATGGCAGGGAGGTTGGAACTAGATGATCTTAAGGTCCTTTCCAATCCTAACTATTCTATGATTCTATATCTACAATAGCCAATGGGAGGCAATATTTCATGTTTGATATGAAGCTGAACAGGATGAACTCAAATGATCCTGCTGATATTAAATTTTGTGCCTTTCTAATTACAGACCCATAAAATTAAAATTGATTATATTTTCAGTGTGTGGCTACTGACCACATGTATTTTAAACATACCTAGTATTTCCTCCTCCTACAACTATATTTTTGTATTCTTCTGTTTCAATTCTTTCATTGTTACATGATATTTTGTTGTATCATTAATACTTTCCCAGTGTAAAACTCATTATATGACAGCTTTAAGAGCAGCAATGAGAAACCAAATAATTTTAATATAGGAATATATATCTAATATAATTGCTGCAATAAGATTGATGTACATAGTAACACTGGTATCAAGTTTATGCTGCAGGAGAGAAAATTGCTTGGGCAGAAATGTTATTACAATACTTCACTGGTTTGTGAGGAACAAAACAGATTATGATCTAGGATTTCTTACTGAAAACAATCCGAGATTCTCTGGCCAGTGTAACAAAAGCAACTCTAAAAGGCTTGTTACGAAACATGTCAGCCTTCCACCTAATGATTCTCAATGAGCTATCTCTGAGCCACTGCTTTCAGCCCAACTTTGCCTTGCTAGGAGGACTTGTGTGTTTTGATATATTTGCATACATTTTATGACTCAGAGAATAGCTTCCTTTTTTTCTGGTGTTTTTCATCCACCGAGGTTTGTTGTCCAGTGTAGTCATGGGATGGATGCCAAGAAGACCCACTATGTTGTACATTTTGTTTCATTCCTGCCACAGAAATGAGAAATGTCAGAATTGAGATTAGTTATAGCTATGGATTTCACATGTGAGCATAGCCCTAACTAGCATGTCTAGGTAATGATTTAAACATTGTCCATTTGAAACTGTGCTTTTGTTGTAAACAACCTGTCTAGCTTTAAAGAAGATGCTGTAGTGGGAAGGAGTAACTTCTCTGTGGAAACTACAGGCAGTACTTAATGTAGCAAAACAAACCTGCTCATATTAGAATGATATTTGCTCTTGCTAAGTACTGCTCTGTTAGAGGTGGATGACCCTCGGACAGGAGGGCCATCTACTTGACTAGCATACTAGTTATTTGCTACTCCTATTTAATGCTCATGCAGCCATTGTGAAAGTACGTGTTTGCTGCCAAAATGATTTTTCAGATTCAGTTGTTGGGTTTTTTTAGTAAGAAATCAGCTCACTGTGCTGATAGGAGTTGCTGGTGCTGACTTTTCAGAAAGGCCATATGAAGCTGTAAATTTTTCTCTCCATAAACTTGTAGAACTGTAGACAAAACATGTATTTTCACTTGCTCAGTTAATTGGAAGTGAGGGAGGGCAAAGAAAAGAAGCTGTGCTTTCAGAAAGCAACTGTGTCAAGTATTTCTATTCTGACCAACAAGCAGAACCAAAGTTGTAAAACTCTTCAAGAAGCCCTGGCTGCAACAGTGAATAGCAAATATTACTTTTGTTCTCATATGTCCATTCAAAAATATGGAGTAAATGTGTGTCCTTTATTGTTTATTGAGAAACAGCAGCACTTTTTCCATCAGTTTAATTTTATATTCTTTATTTGGGTGCCAAATACTGAAACTGTATTTTTCTGTTCACCCAAGTGCTGATGTTCAATTTCAGATCACAGTGTGAGATTCTCCATCTATAAATATGGTTTGCACATCACAACACATGTATGAAAATGTACAGTATTTCAAAAATTGGGCTCCAGGTGTTTACTATGCAAGAAAATAGGCTTTGACTTGTAAAGTTCATGTCTGAAAACCTGATTGTGATAATTGGCCAAATACTAGATGCATATAACAGGACCTCATCCAACAAGAACCTGATGTTCTTAATTTTATCTAAATCTAAATTAAATCTAAAGAACCTAAATGTTCTTAATTTTAAACAGACACAAAGTCTCTCTTACTACAATGGGAATTATCTTGTTTAACATTAGTACATTTCTACATAATTTGCTTCTCTGATACATGTGATCAGTTGAATATTTAGAGGTATATTAGAATTCTGGTTTAAGACAAGCCATCTCATTCAGCCTCTGACAGTGAAGTGCCTTTTAGAAATCTCATTTTCCTATACTAATTGCTAGACACCCTTCAAAGCAAATAAAGCAAAATAAGTTATTTTATGGATTACTTTATGCATCAATGAGGAAATCAGAGTGAATGCTGTTAGCTAATTTAAAATTACCACAGTTGAACTAAAACATCCCAGTAAGATAAGAAAAGTTATCCGATCTTTCAATAAAATCACATGAAATTTCACAAATTAAAAATTTGCTTCACTTTTGTTTGACTGTGCTTCTATGGAAAGAGGTTCTTTCCCTTACAACCTCCCAGTCAATATTGCTTAGAATTTACATGTCACTGATAAAACATTAATCAGCAGCTGCTAGAACAAGAAGGAAATGCTAAAGCTAGGCTAGTTGATCCATCAGGAGCAACAGTGACAGCAGATACTATCTTGGTTTGTGGTATTAGAGATCTGTAGTAAGATAAAGAAAATATCTCTGGGATACGGGAGAGAACACTGTGAATTTTTTTCCTAAGAGCTGGTAGGCTAAAGCCTCTGTCCACCAACAAATCAGCAGTCATTAGTTTGGCCAGCCATGACCCATCATGTATGGGTTGTTTCTCTCAGCCAAAAAAATGCATCGCTCCATCCTGCAAAGTGAGAGCTGAGGGAGATGGAGAAGGATGGAAACAAGTGTGCTCAGATTCAAGTCTGTTTACTGACACAATGAAGATCATGGGAAGTGTGTCCCTGCAACCACTTATTTAAAAGCTATGTTGTTGGCAGATACATTTCTTTTTCCCCTTCTGTCAGTGAAGGCAAGTTTGTGGTTAGCCATATATTTTATCACAAATAATTGGTAGAAGATTATGCCTACAATTTCAAGTGAAGTCAGACTGGATGATGTCCTAGATCTGATACTTGTGCGTTGAGGCTAGATATTAAGACTACTGTGAATCAGAGAAGTATGTAAGGCTGGATTGCTGGAAATTCCAAATACTGCAAGCGGGCCAAATACAGGAGCAGATATTTGAATACAGCAAAACTTGTCTTGGCTTAATAGGCTGAACAGCAGCCAGCCTTAGGCTGGGCATTTTACGATCACTTTCTAGACGGTACTTTTCATTAATTGAAAAGTGGCTTTGAAATTGGTCAAGTATGTTTTCCAATGGTTTCATTTTAGTAACAGATCTGTGGTTAGATAGTCCATCAGATACCAATGCTTCAGGACCTCCATTTCTGGCTAGCTGTCACTTCCTTTCTCCCTGGCCCAATTCAGCATTGTTGAAGATGCTGCAGGGATTCTGCTACCTTCATGTCTTCTGAGGAGCAGAGATATGTGTGTAAACAAGGATGGTGTGGGGGAGAGAGGTATTTTATATTTGTCACTATTGTCGTTATTTTGCTCTAACCAGGATTGAAATGGTGGATTTAAGTTGGATTAGGGATGTAAATATGTAATCGCTTGTGTTACAAGTGGTAGCTGAGTATTTAACAAGAAGCTGAATGATATCACTTGCAAAGCTGCTCAAATGAGTTTCTGTCCATTACTTACCTCTCTACCTCTGTCCTATCATTTATACAGGATATGTTTATACAGAATATATTGTTATGTCTTTTCTAGCAGCTGCAGTACTTTTCTGCAGTCCCTAGAATTCTCTTCTGGGGCTAATCCTAGGCTCCCACTTCTGAGGCCATCTGCATATTTCCTTAGGCTGCTGTTATATGCATAATCAGCTGTCTCACTTAAGAAATTCTCTTTGTTCTACACCATTAAGTGCTGACTCCTGCTGCTTCTATGACAGATCACTTTTCAGGAATCTACAAGGGGAGCTGTCTCTGGTGTTAGCAGTGGGTCTTTACTGTGTAACAAAAGAATATGCTAGAGCAAGCATGAGGTGGTTTGAATTTACAATATTTTAACATTGGGAAATAAGAAGAGCTGAAGTTGGCGTTTGTATACTCATTTTGAGAACTCTATTTCCAAAAAATTGAAGAAGGATTTTTAAAATAGTGTTAAGCAATTTTGTGCCAAGGAATATAATTCATGGCTCTTACCAAGGCAGTGATGAGACAATCATTTGGTGAGGGGAGGGGGAAGATATAGGAAGGAATTCAAAATGAGACCAGCTTGTTATAGGCAGACTGTAGAAGAAAGAAAAATGCTTCCATCAAAGCATGAGTGATAGCCTCTAGTGAGGCACAGTAATGGACTAAATGACCTGAAGGTTTCTTCTTCTACCGTGGCTTTTTTGTTGTGAAGAGCACACCTTGAACAGATGCTTTTGTGAACAGTCTTGTTGCCACTCTAAAAACCAGCCATATGCCCAGTAGCTGTCTCTTTTTCTCTGGCTGTATCCCAGCACCCTGTAGCCAGAAGTGCAAAGCTCTTTGCCCAGTATCTTTTCCCGTCTATGCTCGATGCGCATCTTTCTCTGCATGGAAAGGGTATGTTTTCAGAACTTCCTACTTTCTTTGCTCATGTTGAAAGAACACTGAAATTGGCAAATCTTGTGCCTATTTGCAAGTGTAAATCAGTTTAAAACAGTGACTCACTAGCTGACAGTTTTGTTCCGCAGTGCTTTTAAACAGCAACCATTGCGTAGAAGTGTGAACTCCTTTGAAACTGACGCTGGTACTGGAGTGCTTCCTACACCACAGCATGCCATTAACTTAGTGTGTGAGAACTTACGGTGTCTGGTGGCTGAAATATGCTGTTCATGCTCTTTTTGTCCTGATAGTTGTTTTCTGTCTCAAGACTTAATTCGTCCTTTGTGTATTTTGTTTAGTCCAGTTGTTTCTGTAGTGCTGTCATTTGTAACAACAGGTCTTGTCTGTTTTCGCATTTTAGAGTTAGTTTTGTAGATGGTATGGTGAGATGATGCTCATGGCATGGTGCCACATGTTCATGTGAATGAGGGACTTGCCATTTGTGACTGATCATCACTGACAGCAGAGAATGTTGTTTCATTCTATCTAGCTCTAAGACAGTCCATGTTCTATCTAAAGCTGCTTGGTTTGAAGAAAAATTGGTTCTCCTGGGGGAGGGGGAAATTAAGTAGCTTTATTCAATGTGTATGTTCCCTCACCTCAAAGCCGCTTGGCTGGATTTTCTACTGCCCTGTCACAAACTCCATCAATCTCTTCAGTTTCTTCAGAAGGAAGAGAGGA